>WOXC01000333.1:0-113985 GCA_011680675.1 Gymnobelideus leadbeateri
GTTTGAGATGTCTGAGGGTAGTTAAAGATTTAATACTGGAGATCAGAAGAGAGATTAGAACAGGATAGGTATCTTAGGAAATCAGCATAGAGATGATAATTAAATCCTTGGGAGTTGATAAGATCACCAAGTGAAGTAGTACACAGAGAGGGAAAAGAAAAACGGTCCTAAGACAGAACCTGAGGGACACCTATGGTTAGAGGACGTGATTTGGAAAAGGATCCAGCAAAGGGAGTCAGAAAAAGAGTGGACAGATAGGTAAGAGAAGCAAAAGGGAGCAGTCTCCTGAAAACCTAGAGAGAAGAGTGTCTCAAAGAAGAGATAGTAATCAACAGTGTCAAAGGCTGTAGAGAAGTCTAGGAAAATGAGGATTGAGAAAAAGCCAGTGGATTTGGAAACTATGAAATTCTAGAGGCCTTCTAATCCAATCCTGCCTCATTTTAGAAATAAAGGCAGAGAAATTAAGTGACTTCCCCAAGTTTGCACAGGTAATAAATAGCAGAACTAGGATTTGAGCTCATCTCCATTGACCAAACCCAGTATTCTTTTCACATCTGTCGACTTGTTTTGTTTTGCTCCATAAGGAGTGTCAATTAGTAGTTCATTCAGGGGCAAAAGTGGAGTCATTGGAAAGCAATGACAACATAACAATAACGGCATCAATAAAACACTTTAAAAACCAGGGATTGTGGTCCAACTACATCTTTCAAATCTCAATAGAACAATGGTTAGTGATGTTTTGCTTATACTCTGCTTTTGCTTCTTACCTAATGGTAATAATTCACAAGCAAGGCTATTTGGCTCCTTGAAAAGTAATTAAATCTTAGAGAAGTATGCATACAAAAGAAAACAGCCAATGATCTTCTATGTAGGAAATATTTTCCTGGCATCCACTGATGACTGGAAAAAACAGTGGTTGGATTATAAGAGGAAATAGTTTGTATTGAGACTTTTTAAAAAGTCAGTATTTGCTGTGGTGGCCTAATATTTGTGGATAATTTGAAAAGTGCTTAAGCCTTATATAAAGTATAATACCTAACCCCTAGGAATTTACATTTTATGATACATGAATGTCGCAATCAAAAAATTATGATCAATGCCTGGGCAAGGCTAGAGATGGAGGCAACCTGTCTTGGAAGTGAGCCCCTAATATCGTGAGCTGTGGATCTAGAAAGGCTATGGCCAGAAAATTCCTTCATACACAGAAGTTGGAAGTGATATATTACATAGAGAACTAGAAGTCAGTTATAGGACATTAAAATCAGCTAGTTCTGCTGAACATGGGACCAGAGAGAGGAGTCAGGATCTTAAACAGGTTTATAGGGTGGTAATTATTAAAATGAATAAAATTTGTGTATAAGGTTTAAAAAAGTATCTGAAACTATTTACTTTATTTGGCATCTTGTCTTGACACCCAAGCACTTGAGGCCAAAGCACAATCAAATGGCTTCACTTTTACTATTTCACTTGAATTCCATATGAATGCTCTCTACCACACCCCTCAGAGGAAACAACCATCTCTAACTGGCAGATTAAGAAACTCAGTCCTGTTTTAGGTCAAATGAAGCCTTTTTAAAAAGTATAATATATATCAAGGTTTTTTAATACAGTTGAGGAGATTAACACACAAAATAATCAATGAATGCTTCACTATTGAATTAAGTTCTGAATTGTATGAACTCTAAGTGCATCTCAGAAAAAGGTTAAATTAATGAAAAAAGGAAAGAAAGAGTCCATGGTGCAGCTGGGATTTGAGCTTGATCGTAAAGACTGGCTAAGATTCGGAGAGGTGAAGGGGAATTTATTCAGGCATGGGGAAAATACAGAGAAAGGGAGTAGCAGAGCAGACTCATGTGATATTGCAGTGTTTCTTTTGCCTTATTTGTTAAACCTAATATGCACAGAGCTAGGACCATGTGGCAGAGTTATTGGTAGGATCCACATCTGCAAAGACTTCCTGCAGAAGCTAAGATTTTAGGAGGCTTTGAATAAGAGAACAATGATAGCTCAGTGGATGGGAAATGAGGGTTCTTTCTAACAGATGGCAGAAAGTATGAAATACAGAAGAGAAGTTTCAATTAAATGAAAGAATAAGAATGGGTTAGTCAAAGATCTGGAGTCCATGAACTTTTTGAAAATGTATTTTCATAATTGTATTTTGATAGAATTAATTTCCTATGTAAAACTATGCAGTTTATTTTTATGCATTTAAAAACAATATTCTGAAAAGGGGTCCATAGATTTCATCAAACTCCTAAGAGAAAGGCTCCACATAACCAAAGAGACAAAAAAGCCAAGAACCCCTGAGTTAGAGTAATGCTGAAGGGGAAGGTTGTATTAAGAATGACATAGGGGATGGCTAGGTGGTGCAATGAGTAAGAGCACTGGCCCCAGTGTCGGGAGGACCTGGGGTCAGTTCCAGGCTCAGTACTTAAGCACCCACACATAAATAACTAGCCCTGTAACCTTGAGCAAGTTACTTAACCCCAATTGCTTAGGAAAAAAAAAAGAATGACAAAGGTCAGGAGAGGATTCTGGGAAGATTGAGGAATAGGTCAGAAAACTTTCAGCTCTCCAAATTTCCTCCACAAAAAAAAAAAAAAAGGCAGAGGGGCAGTTAGGTGGTGCAGTGAATAGAGCACCGGCCCTGGAGTCAGGAAGACCTGAATTCAAATTTGGCCTCAGACACTTGACACACTTACTAGCCCTGTGACTTTGGACAAGTCACAACCCCAATTGCCCTCCAAAAAGAAAAAAAAAAGACAGAACATCTCCTTGGAAAAGCAGAAATAAACACAGGGCAAAGCAATTGTCCTCCTAAGACAATTTGAGAAGACTCCAAGAATGACCCAACCTCCAGCGACAGACGTTTGGCCTGAGTGCACTGCAAAACCCTGTAGGCCAACTCTGCAGAATCAACAAACAACAGAACCTGGAGGCATCTGGGTTGAGAGGCAACCTCAGTCTCAGAAACTTTTCATCTCCCAGACAGTATGGAAGTCGGATGGCTGAGTAGAAGACTGAAGAACCTTCCATTGTTGAGGGGCACCAAGCACAGCTGTGTCAATCAGTCACATCTTGGGGGCTGTGGCTGTGGGGAAAAGGAGCTAGCACACTCCTGCCAAGTGGAGTAGCAATGGACAAAGACCCTGTTGGCTGTGGGCACTTGTAGGAGAGCAGAGTTCCTGGTTTCAGTTCTGGGGCAGAGAGGAAAGCTATAATTTGCAGTCACCTGAGGGTCTACAGGGAGCAAGATCACTTGAGAGACAGTGTGGTTGGGGGCCCTTGCTGTGGTTTAGGAGTGGAGAGTAGAGCCTAAAGTTGGGCCCTGAGACAAAACTGAGAAAATAACAGTAAGAAGTTCTTGAGGCTTGGGGCATCATTCCCCATAGGTAGGGACTTCAATTTGATTACACTAATACCATTTCCCCATACTTCCCTGATCTAGGGTCATTTGGCATGAATCCAGTACTGATTTTTGGCTGAACTCTTTATTGGCTATAAGGACACAAGAAAATATAGGCAACTAACAAACATATAAAGGGAGAAACACTGGACTAAAGAATTCATGCTTTAAAAATAAAATAAAACAAACAATAAATTAAAAAATGAGTAAATAGAAAAGAAAGAATCTAACCATAGATAGTTACTATGGGGATAGAGAAGATTTGGGTTCATATTTAAAGGAAGATAATGGAACTAAAAAGCCACTCCTTTTTCATTGAGAAACATCAAATGATCTCAAGCACAAGAAGAGCTCTTGGAAGAACTTAAAAAGGACTTTAAAAATCAAATAAAAGAGATTGAAAAAAATAGAAAAAAATAAGAGCAATACAAGAAAATTATGAAAAGAAAGTCAACCAACTGTAAATAGAGAATCAAAAGTTTAAGGAAGAAAATAATTCCTTGAAAACTAGAATTGGGCAAGGGGAAGCTAATGACATTCTAAGACATTAAGAAATCATAAAGTCAAAAGAATAAAAAAAAATAGAAGAGAAAGTCAAACATCTTATCAAAGATCAAGGAGAAATAATATATAATATAAGAAAAGTAAGACTACAAAATTATGATTAAAAAAAGGAATCTTGAGACAATATTACAAGAAATTACCAAGTAAAATTGCCCTGAAGTGGGGTGGCTAGGTGGCACAGTGAGTGGAGCACTGGCCCTAAAGTCAGGATGACCTGAGTTCAAATCCAGTCTCAGACACTTAACACTTACTAGCCTTGTGACCTTGGGCAAGTCACTTAACCCCAATTGCCCACCTCCAAAAAAAGTTTAAAAAATTGCCCTGAACAAGAAGGCAAAGTAGAAATAGAAAAAATCCACCAATCACCACCTGAAAGAGATCCCAGAAGGAAAACTTACAAGAATATCATAGCCAAATTTCAAAGCTCCAAGATTAAGGAGAAAATATTGGAAGTAACAAGAAAAAAATTAAATATCATGAAGCTATGATAAGGATTACACAAGGCCTAGCATCCACTATGCTGAAGAATTGTAGGCCTTAGAATATTATATTTCACAGAGCAAAAGAGCTGGGATTACAAACAAGGGTAATTTACCCAACAAAGTTAAGTGTAATCCTGAAGGAAAACAATGAGCATTTAGCAAACTCAAGACTTTCAAGTTTTTGTGACAAAAATCCCAGAACTTTAGGGAAAATTTGACATATAATATCCAGGAGAAATATAAGGTAAACATTAAAGACCAATTATAAGGAACTCAATACAGTGAAATTGTTCATTTTGTATATGTTAAAATATTAGCAATAGGGGCGGCTAGGTGTCGAAGCGAGTAAGAGCACCGGCCTCGGAGTTGGGATGACCCGAGATTGAAACCGGCCTCAGAAAATGAGCACCCACACATAGATAATGACTAGTCGTGTAACCTTGAGCAAGTTACTTAACCCCAATTGCTTAAAAAACAAAAATTAAAAAAAATATTAGCAATACTCTAATGATTGTCATCATTATTTGGGTAGTTGGAAAGAAAAGTATGGCCTCAGCTGAGTATGATGGGGTGAATCTAAAAAAATAAAATTGTTTAAGGAGAGCTAAAAAAGAGTAATTATATCACACAAATGAGGCATAAAAGGAAAAATTGATGCAGAAGAAGCTGAGAGGAGGAGGGCAGGTAGTGCTAGAAGCTTGCTCTCACTGGGAATGGGTTAAAGAAGGAACAACATATTCATCTGGAAGGATATAAAAGTCTTATAAATTCAGAAATAAATAAGAGGGCAAGGGGATAAGATGGGAGAGAGGATAAGGGAGGGACTCTGATGGGGTGGGTGGGTTAAAGACTAGGAGGGTGCTGGGACGGCTAGGTGGCAAAGTGAGTAGAGCACCAGCCCTGGAGTCAGAAGGACCTGAGTTCACATCCGGCCTCAGACACAATGCACACACAAACAAAAACCTAACTGTGTGACCTTGGGCAAGTTACTTAACCCCAATTGCCCTCCAAAAAAAAAAAAAAGAAAAAGAAAAAGCAAGAATAGGAGGGTGAAGTAGCAGGTAGAAGTAAAGCAGAAGAATGATGAGGGATAAGGAAAAATGGGATGAGAAGGATAATGAGGAGAAATAGAAAGGAAGAAAATGCACAAGTAATTATAGCTTAGAATGTGAATGGGATGAATTTACCCATAAAACAGAAACAGATCGCAGATTAAAATTTTGAATTCAACAATATGTTGCTTTCAGGAAACATTATAAAAATTAGAAATACACACAAAGATAAAATAAAGGGCAGGAGTAGAATTTAGTATGTAAAAAAGCAGAAATAGTCATCATAATCTCAGACCAAGTTAAAGCTAAAATAGATAATCAAAAGTGAAAAATAAAGAAACTACACTGTGTGTCAGCACTATTATTCAGTATTATTTTAGACTATTCAAAATACCTAGACAGCATAAAATACCTGCCAAAACAGACATAAGAATTATATGAACATAAACATAAAACACTTTTTATATAAGTAAACTCAGATCTAAATAATTGAAGTAATATTTGTTGTTCATGAGTAGGTAGAGCCAATATAAATCTAAAAATGATAATTTTACCTAATTTATTTATTCAATGTCATCCCACTTAAATTACTAAAAATTATTTTATTGAGTTAGAAAAAAATAATAGCAAAGTTCGTTTGGAAGAACTAAAGATCAGGAACTTCAAAGAAATCAGGAAAAAAAAAAGATGTAAAGGAAGTAGAATTAGCAGTATTCAACTTTAAACTACATTTTAAGGTGATACAGAAGAAGCTGGAGGTGGGGGCGGGGGAAGGCAGGTAGTTCTAGAAGCTTGCTCTCACTGGGAATGGGCTAAAGAAGAAACAACATATACATCTGGAAGGGTATAAAAATCTAACTAATGCTGTATCTACATGATCCCAAAGCAACAATAAATATTATGAAAATAATAAAAATGCTAATCTTTAAAAACATCATACCATCAAAACAGTAGGTTGATTACCTGATTTATTCATTTTCCAACTGGTGGTTTTGATATGATAAAGCCCCAACAGAAGTCTATTGTTCCATTTCAGGGATTTGACCAAATTAACAATTTTTCAGTTAATGTATGTGTATATTCTGAAATACTTATAGAGACAAAGGTCTTATAGAGACAAACCTGTAGACACAGGAAATGCCAAAATAATGCAACCACGACTTACTTTTTTTTTTTGGTTACAAAACTACGTTTTAATGGGTATAGAGGTCTCCTGATGAGGAAACTCCCTCTACTGAAATATGATTCCTGTTCTACAACTTAGCTTTGTAGCGATGTGCTGAAGCACATGGTTGTTTAGAGACTTGACCAGGATCATGTGGCTTGTGTGTGAAGAGATACATTGAACACAGGTTTTCCAGACTTCAAGGCCAGTCTCTTCTGTCTATGCTGTGTTCACCATGTTTCCTCTCTAACCTTTTCAATTATTACAGCAAAAAAGTAAATAAATAAAAGTCAAGTCAAATAGTCGTGCTATATAATATAAAGTCATGCTACATATATAAATATATATATAAAGTCATGCTATATAGATATAATAAAGCCTTGCTACATATGTAGACATATGTGTATACAAATATATATGTACTGTAGTCATGTTATATAAAATATATATACATAATATAAAGATGTGCTACATATATAATATATAGTAAATAAAGTCATGCTATATATAAATATATATATAATAAAAAGTTGTACTACATATAAATGCATAAAAAATAAAATCATACTATATATAATATAAAGTTCTGCTATATATATGTGTGTGTGTGTCTGCATGTGTATATGTAATGTAGTTGTTCTATATAAAATATATACATAATATAGTTGTGCTACATATATAAAATAAAGTCATGCCATCTATAAATATATACATAATAAAAAGTTATGCTACATAACATAATATACAAAATCATGTTATATATAATATAAAGCCTTGCTATATATGATATGTATATATGTGTGTACACATATTTGTAATGTAGTCACGCTGTATAAAATATATAGGTAATAATAAGTCATGCTACATATAATACATATAAAATAGTTGTGCTACATGTAAATATATACATGATATAAAGTCATGCTACATATATAAATATATATAATAAAGTCATGCTATATGAAAACAAATATATAATATTAAGTCCTGCTATATATGTAATATAGTCATGCTATATATAAATACATAATATAAAGCCATGCTATATATACATAAATAAATAAATAATAGAAGGCCATGTTCTCTATATGAAATGTATATGTATATATAAAATTGTCAATTCAGCCATGCTATACAAGTAAAATACCAGACAGATGCACAGAGATAAACAGAAAAAGAAATTTAAACTATTCTTATCTTTGACAGGGTGTACTCACATCCTCTGATATTTGATAACATGGTGGGCATGAAGATGAGTATTATCAACTCACCAACAAGGGATTATTATAAGATTTCTCTGCCTTCCTTGGTAATGCCATAGTTAATATTTGATATAGCTGTGTTCCAAATCCCACTGTCCCTTGTGATGCCAGAGTTGATATATTATGGCTGTCTAAATGGAGATTAGGGCAGAGAAGGAACATGTCTTTCCCACACCTCATATCTGCCAATGTGGAAATATTCTCCAGTGGGGTACAGGGTTGAAGAGATGACTTCTTATTATACGTACTTCAGGACCTCCTTGATTTGATGCTATGAGAATCACAAGAGCACATATTCTAGAGCTTAAAAGATGCCTAGTTCTACCCTTTAAATTTAGATATGACATAAGTGAAGTCAAGGGGCATCTAAATGGTGCAGTGGATAGAGAGGCAGGCCTAGAGTCAGGAAGACTCATCTTTCTGAGTTCAAATATGACCTCAGACAGTTATGTGACCCTGGGCAAGTCATATAAAACTCTGTTTGCCTCAGTTTCTTCATCTGTAAAATAAGCTGGAGAAGAAAATGGCAAACCACCCTAGTATCTTTGCAAAAAAAAAAAAACAAACAAACCCAAATGGGGTCAAAGAGAGTTGAACAAGATTGAAACAACCAAACAAAACAAACTGAGGTCAAAAAAATTTAAGCGACTTGCCCAAGGTCACTCAGGTAATAAATGATGCAATATTTAAATCAATCTTTCTTCATTTCATGGGATCAAATTCCCAAGCTTCTGAACTGATTTCTTCCTGGCAGAGCTTTTGATGTAGCTAAATATTTCCCCTTCCTCAGACGTGAATCTGAAAAATGACATAGGACTGAAAATGTGACATACTTTGACTGGCAGTGGTAGTTTGGACTTCTATAGTTTGGCTTGTAATCTTACCTCCCCTTTTGGTCTCCTGACTGCCATAGCAGGTACAACAACCTTAAGGTTTCCCTTGACTTTGCTTCTTCTTCACTGGGGACAAGGGTCCAGGCTTTAATATAAGAGCCCCGCTTCTTAGCCTCTGGGAAGCTAAGGAAACAAGAGCCTTTTGGTTCTGATCCTATTTATCTTTCCTCTTCTGAAGGAACAGAGTAGCTTTTTGGTCTGAACTTAAAGACTTTTCCTTTCTCACAGACATTAGAGAGTAGCAGGGCTGGCCTAGCTCACATTTGTGTCTTGCCTTCCAACTGTGGAAGAAGCTGAGGCCTGGTAAACCAGACTTGACTCATCTTTTTTTGCCCTTCCTTTCTGGTAACCCAGAAGAACTGTGGAATTCCACCTGTCCCAACATTTCTTGCTGCTGTGGATCTGCCCTTACTTTGAACTGAGCCAAGAAGGGAAACCTGCTTTGCAATCTTTTTGACTCCTTGTTTTCTGACTCGTGTGTGTGTGCGTGTGCGTGTGCACACAAGCAATTCCATCTCTGTCTCCTACTCTCCCCTTACAAAATCCAAGTGATTACATATTACCCGTAAAAACAATTTATTAAATTGAGTAAAACTAACAACAGAATGACCTCATCAGAAAGTATATGCAATGTTACACATCTGTAATACTCCTCCAACCTCTCTATTTTTAGAATTTTTTTTAATTAAAAGAAAGCTATTTTCTCTCCCTCTTACCCTCCCCATTGAAGAAAAAAGAGCAAAAAAAGAAAAACAAATTCCTTGTAAAAATACGTATGATCAAGCAAAACAAATCCCCTCATTTACTGTATATAAAATGTGTCTTATCCATTACTTTAAATCCATTACCTCTCTTCATCAGGGAAATACTAGGTTTTGTCTTCAGTCCTCTGGAATCATGAATGATCATTGCATTGATCATAGTTCCTACAGCTTTTCAAAGTTTCAATGTTGTTATTCTTGTTCTGCTTACTTTACTTTGAACTAGTTAATTTAAATCTCTGAAATAACTTGTTTCCTTATATTATGATAATATTCCATCACATTCATATACCATGATTTATTCAGTCATTCCTCAATTGGTGGGGATCCTTTTAGTCACTCTTTTGTCACTATAAAAAAAACTGCCATAAATATTCTTGTATATCTAGGATATTTTTCCTATTTTTAAAAAATTCCTTTAGATATAAGCCTAAACATAGTTGTATTAAAGGGTATGCACCGCTAGGAACTTTTTTTTTTTTTGCATTTTGGAGGGCAATTGGGGTTAAGTGACTTGCCCAAGGTCACACAGCTGGTAAGTGTGTCGAGTGTCTGAGGCCAGATTTGAATTCAGGTCCTCCTGACTCTATTCACTGTGTCACCTAGCTGCCCATGAACTTTTAAAATATAATTCCAAATTGTTTTCCAAAATGGCTGTACGCATTCACAAGGCCATCAACAATGCATCAATGTGTCTGTTTTCCCACAGCCCAACCAACATTCATCATTTTCACTTTTTTTTGCCATCTTTGCCAATCTGATGAGGTTGAGGTAAAATGTCAGAATTATTTGAATTTTAAGTTCTCTAATTAAAAACAGCTCTGAGGTACCACTCCACACCTGTCAGAGTGGCTAATATTACAAAAAGGAAAATGTTTAATGTTGGAGGGGATGTGGGAAAACTGGGACAGTAATGCACTGTTGTGAATTGTGAACTGATCATTCTGGAGAGCAATTTGGAACTCTGCTCGAGGGGCTATAAAACTGTGCCTACCCTTTGATCTGGCAATACCACTGCTGGGTCTATATCCCAAAGACATACAAAAAAAGGGAAAAGGACATATCTGTATAAAAATATTTATAGCAATTTTTTGTGGTAGCTAAGAATTGGATATCAAAGTGATGCCCACCAACTGAAGAATGTCTAAACAAGCTGTGGTATATGATTATAATGGAATGTTATTGTGCTATAAGAAATGGAAAGGAAGGTGATTTAAAAAAACCTGCAAAGACTTACATGAACTGATGCATAGTGAAGTGACCAGAACCAAGAGAACACTGTACACAGTAATAGCAATATTGTTCAGTGAAGAATTGTGAATGGCAACACAATGATCCAAGACAACTCTAAAGGACTAATGAGGAAGCATACTATCTGCCTCCAGAGAAAGAATTTATATTGATTGAATACAGACTGAAGCATGCAATTTTTCATTTTCTTTCTCTTATTTTTTTCTTTTATTAAAGTCTTCTTACACAAAATGACTAATATGGAAGTGTTTTACATAATTACATATGTATAACCCATATCTGATTGCTTACCATCTCAGGGAGGGGGGATGGACAGAAGGGAGGAAGGAATAGAATTTAGAACTAAAAACTTTAAACAAAAATGTTAAAATCCTCTAATTATTGATGATTTGGAACTTTTTTTAAATTAGACTATAGATAGCCTAGGTTTCCTGAAAATTGTTTACTCATATACTTAGATCATTTCTCAGTTGGAGAATGTTATTCTTATAAATTTGAATCATTGCCTTACGTATCTTGGAAATGACCTTAACAGAAATTTGCTGCAAAGGTTGGTTTTTTTTTCTCTCAGTTCCTTCCTTTGTTAAACTTGTTTATACAAAAATAACTTTTACATTTTATTTAATCAAAATTATCTATTTTGTCTTCTGCAATCCTCTCTAGCCCTTGTCTGATCATGTTCTTTTCTCCTAAGCAGAGACACGAGGTAAATTCCTCCCCCCACCCCGTTTCTCTAATTTGCTTATGACATGATCTCTTATATAGAGGTCTCCTATCCAGTTTATCTAGAAATGAGGTGTGAGGTGTTGACCAAATTCTAATTTCTTTTATACTGATGTCAAAAAATTTTAGCAGTTTTTGTCAAACAATAAGTCTTTATCACAGTAACTGGGGTAAAATACCTCTCTCTCTAGAGGATAGTTATATATTTTATAGGTTCACCTTGGTTGTCACACTGAAAACAAGTTTGAAAGGTCCTAGGAATCCTGGCAACGCAATAGAGTTTGGTAGATTGGACTTCAGTTGCTGGAAGTTGGGGAGGTGTTCCCTCAATTCTCCTCCTACCAGTTCCCTTAACAGATCCAACATAGTCTACCAAGAAATTAAAATAACTTTAAGTTGCATCTTGTTTCCTTCTTAATCAGAAGTGATAACAGGAATTTTGGAGAATAGCATTAGAATCTGTAGGATCACAGATCCAGAGCTCTGGAAGAGGTTTCCAAAGTCATTCAGATCCCAACCTTTTGTCCCTTCAGTGCTTCCTTGTCAAAAACTATTTTACAGGGCTATGTGGCACAGTGATCACCAGCCCTAGAGTCAGGAGAGCCTGAGTTCAAATCTGGCCTCAGACACTTACTAGCTGTGTGACCCTGGGCAAGTCAATCAACCTTGAATGACACCCCTTCAAAATTAAATTAAATTAAATTTTACAAAATATTTCACTATTCATAACTGGAGAGTGTCTGTCATCAATAGCCAAGGGTGTCAATCCAGTGGGTAAACAGAAGGACTTTACACACTGTCCAATTGGCTTTAGAGGTAGCTCCTTGCCACTTTAATAAATGGCAGCTCAAATTTTTATAAAATATAACAATCACATTTTATTAAATATAATAAGTTTTCCTTGTTTATCCTTTTTTAAAAAAAATAATGGAAACTCTGAGTTTGGGAATAAAAAAATGTCTTTTGGTTATGGTCTGACTGCAAGCTGTGCATCTGAGTTAAGGATTCAGAGTTCACCCACCAAGATCAAAAATCCTACAAAACTCTTCCAGCTGTAGTATTTATGGCTCCAGCTTTTGTTTCAAAATTCGGGAAATATGTTCCACTATTGGGATCTTATTTGCATTTCTTGCCTGTTGCAAGTATTGGCATATTCTGCTCCATGAATCCTGTAAGATATATTCTGTTGGCATTTTTTTCCCACAACCATGGAAACACCTGCTTCCAAATTAATTTATAACCTATCCTACACCTATGGCTACAAGCCACATAATAGCTAATTTTTTTCAAAGGCATTTTAGTAAAGCACATAAGAAAGGCTTTATGCTGTCTGCTTCTTCTCTTTATGACATAATTTTGGCTCTTCAACATTTGATTTTATGTCCAGCTTTGTAAGATGTTAATAATATCTAAAGATATGTGATATGTTAGATTACATATAAAATTCTTTCTCAGTCGTTCAAAGCATTTTCCAACACAGATGCTATATGCTACACATTTTCTCTGAATCTTGGTCCTCATTTAACTTTTTCTTTGGTCAGATTGAACAATGTAATGCAGTGTCTGGGGTTCCATTAACAAAGAGAGAACTTGAGTACGCCTGAGTACGATAATTTCAATTGTGTTCTATTCACTTCCATAATATATGTGTGCATATATGTATATTTACACACATATATACATTTTCCTTTGGATTTTAATGGTAGGGGTTAGGAAAGAGGTGTTTAATATATCCCAGATGATCTTCTAGAAGGATTATGAAAATAAAACCAACTACTGTTTTATTGACTCTGTCTCTGTCCCTTTCATCAGTTCCAGAGGAACTGAATTTCATGGCTCACACAGTGTTTAAAGTGATTAAATATTGTGCTGAGATTAGTGGTGCATCTGAAAAATGTTAGATTATTTTTCTATGCAATTATTATTTTAATAATAATTCCTGTGTCAGACAAGAAAGAAACACAGAGTGTTTTTATAACATGGATATCTCTGGTCTGTCAGACAACAAACAGCCAGTTAGAAGCAACGATAACATATGGTTCACAAACTTCCATGATTACAGAGATATGGCTAGAGAAATACATATGCATACATATGTACTGTATATGTGTGTATATATTTTTAAAGATTAAAAAAACACATTTATCACATTTTTGTTTTTTTTAGAAAAATGGAAATTTAAGTCAGAGTAGTATTTGTGTTATTAACTCCTACAAGGTTCAAAAGGCAAGTGAAATTTGAGGGTGTTAACATTAAGTCCTTTGTTCCTTCAACTACCAAAAGACGGTGCTATCCAAAGTGAGAATGGAAACTTCTGTCTATTGCATTTAGGTAACATAAGTGGTGTTATTATAGATGGTGCTGGAGCTCAAATCTCAACTGGTGATTACTAGCTGAATAATGTTGGGCAAGACATTTGATTTTTCCAGATCTGCGTTCCCTGATCTGTATCATAAGGGGGCTAGTTTAGATCATTTCTAAAGTGCTTTCAGATCTAAATCCTTGATCCTCTTATCTGAGTTAAGAACTAAAGAACTACCTCTAATTTAAGCTATCCTCTGCAGTGAGTAGCCATGTATTCTACCACACTAAGTACTTGGGTGTATTGAACTGACATTAACTCCCCTTCTTCCCTTTAAATTACCATACATTTGATTGAGCAAAAGCTTACTATTACAGACATACCTTGTTTTATTGTACTTTGATTTACTGTACTTCACAGATATTGTATTTTTTTTAATTGAAGGTTTGTGACAACTCTGTGTGAGCAAATCTGTTGATTGGTGATGTTTTTTCCAACATATATGCTCACATCGTGTTTCTGTGTAACATTTTGGTAATTCTCTCAATATTTCAGAGTTCTTCATTATTATATCTGTTATGGTGATCTGTTACTATTGTCATTGTTTTAGGGAATTACAAATTGCATCCATGTAAGAAGGCAAAATTAATAAAAAAATGTATGTGTTCTGTCTACTCCATCAAACGGCCAGCTATACTTGTCTCTCTCCCTCTCCTCCTCTTTCTCTCTCTTTCCTCTGACTGCTCTATTCTGTGAAACACAAGATTATTGAAATTAGAAAACCCAGGGGGCAGAGCCAAAATGGCAGAGTAGAAACAGCACTTCCAAGGTGCTCTCTCCCACAACACTTCAAAATCATGTAAAAGGGGACTCTGAACAACTTCTGGAGCTCCAGCACCCACAGAATGACACAGAGAAGCTACCCTCCCTCTGAGGACAGCCTGGCAGCCCTGCAGGGAGCAGCCAGCACAGTGCTCTGGGAGCCCAGCCCAGGCCCCTATGAGCCTTGGTTTTAGCCCCAGGGCTGCTGGGCCAGCAGCAGGCTGGAGGGACTCCAGAACACCAGCAGCTGTGGCAATTCCAGAATTATCAACACAGATATACCTAGGACAAAGTGAGAGGTTAGTGCCCTATGGACTTTGGGACCAGTATTTGGGGAACCCATCGGCTTCTTCCCCCGGAGGCGAGAAGTGCCTGAGGAGACTCGGCATAGACTCCATTTTGCAGCTTCAGTTGTAGCTTCAGCTCCTGGCCTGCGAACTGTAGGGAGATCCAGTGATCAGTCTTGGGGGGTAATTGCTCTTGCTTTAACCTCCCTGGATCTGGATTGTGGTCTGGGGTGGAGGTTGTGGGGTGGATATCCAGCTTGCCACAGTGTGTGGAGGCTTCACAGAGGCCACCCAACTAATACCTCCGGAAGTTGTAAAGACCCCAATGTTTGGCACAGAAGCTCCCCTGTCTGGTGGCAGAGTCCTACTGTGGCAACAAGCCCAAAAGTCAAGTAAGTGAGTGTCAACATGCCTAGGCAAAGGAAACAAAATAAACAGAAAAATTTAGGGGCGGCTAGGCGGCGAAGTGAGTAGAGCGTTGGCCCTGGAGTCAGAAGGTACTGAGTTCGGATCCGGCCTCAGACACTTAACGCACACACAAACAAAAACCTAGCCGTGTGACCTTGGGCAAGTTACTTAACCCCAACTGCCCTCCAAAAGGCAAAAAAAGAAAAGAAAAGAAAAAATCAACATTAGACTCCTATTTTGGGGGCAAAGAGGATTGAAGCATGGAACAGGAGGAGGACTGTGAGGTCAGAAATCCTGCACTAAAAGCCCCAAATGAAAATATGAGCAGGTTACAGGCCATAGAGGACCTTAAGAAGGATTTTAAAAACCAAATAAGAGACATGGAGGAAAAATTGGGAGGAGAAATGAGAAGGATGCAGGAAAAATATGAAATGAGAGTCAACAGCCTGACTGAGGAAAATAACACCTTAAAAAATAGACTAACTCAAATGGCAAAGGAGGTGCAAAAGGGCAATGAGGAGAAGAATGCCTTAAAAAGCCAAATTTGCCAGATGGAAAAAGAATCTCAAAAGCTCACTGAGGAGATTCATTCCTTCAGAGTTAGACTGGAGCAAATGGAAGCTAGTGACTTTATGAGAAATCAAGATGCTGTTAAACAGATCCAAAACAAATGAAAGAATAGAAGGCAATGTGAAGTATCTCATGGAAAAAACATTGGCCTGGAAAATAGATCCAGGAGAGATAATTTTAAAATTATTTGACTACCTGAAAGTCATGATCAAAGAAAGAACCTAGAAATCATCCTTCAAGAAATTCTCAAGGAAAATTGCCCTGATGTTTTAGATCCAGAGGGTAAAATAGAGGTTGAAAGAATCCACTGATCACCTCCTGAAAAAGATCCCAAAAAGAAAACTCCTAGGAATATTATATCCAGGTTCCAGAATTCCCAGATCAAGGAGAAAATACTCCAAGCAGCCAGGAAGAAACAATTTCAATATTGTGGAAACACAATCAGAATAGCACAGAACCTGGCAGTTTCTACACTGAGGGATTGAAGGACATGGAATATTATATTCCACAGCGCAAAGGACCTGGGATTAAAACTAAGAATCATATACCCAGCAAAACTGAGTATTTTGTTTCAGGGGAAAATATGGTCATTCAGTGGAATAGAGGACTTTTAAGCATTCTTGAGGAAAAAAACAGAGTTGAATAGAAAATTTGACATTCAGACACAAGAAGCAAGAGATGCTTGAGAAGGTAATCAGGGAAAAGAAATCAAAAGAAACTTATCAAAGTTGAACTATTTACATTCCTACATGGAAAAACAATAACTGTGACTGATGAAACCTTTCTCAGTATGAAAATAATTGAAGAAGGGTATATGGGCATATGAATACATATGTGAATGTTTGTATATATGTTTACAGGTATACATGGATAGAGGGCACAGGTTGAATTTTGTGAGAAGGGATGATACCGAAGGGGTGAAGCTAAGAGGTGAGAGAGGAAAGTAGCAAGAGGAGATGGGGAGAGACGGGGTAGGGTAAACTATCTCATGTAGAAGAGGCAAGGGGAAGTGGTTGCAGGGAGGGGAAGAACAGGAAGGCAAAAAGGCAAAACCATATTCTCATTGAATTTGTATCAGGGAGAGAATGACATACATACTAAATGGGATATCTCACCCTGCAGGAGAGTAGGGGGAAGGGGGATAAGAGGGGGGATGATGGAGGGGAGGGCATTCTGGGGGGAGGAGAGGTTGGAAGTACCCACTTTCAAAGAGGGACAGGATCAAAGTAGGGAATGGACCAGGTGGGAGGGAAATATAAGCAGTCTTTTACAATATATCTACTATGGTAATGTTTTGCCTAGCTATACATGTACAACACATACTGAATTGCTTATCTTCCCAGAGGGAATGGGTGACAAGGGAGGAAGGGAATGGATCTGAAATTCAAGGTTTTAAAATTAAATGTTTCAAATATATATAAATACTATTATTAATACTATTTTTCATGTAATTGGGAAATAAGATGTTCAGGCATTGGGGCACAGAGATTCACCTTGCCCTAAGGGTAAAGTCGAAGCGGGTATGGGAGAAGAGATGGGAGAGAGCACATATCTTGTGGGACTGCTATTCTGGGGTGGTGGGTAGGGAAAAATGGGGAAAGAATTGTAACTCAAAATCTGGCAGAAATGAATGATGTAAACCAGAAGTTAATAAAACATTTGTTAAAAAAAAAAAGAAAAAAGAAATTCAAACCCACCCCTTAAAACTCAAAAAAAAAAATTATTGAAATTAGGTCAATTACTAATCCTACAATGGCCTCTAAATGTTCAAGTGAAAGGAAAAGTCAATCAGTGGTGCACACTTCATTATAGTCTTATTTAAGAAATGGCCTCAGCCACCCCAGTCTTCAGCAACCACCCCCTGATCACTCAGCAGTAATCAACATTGAGGCAAAAGATCACAATTCTCTGAAGGCTCAGATAAGAGTTAACATTCTTTAGCAATAAAGTATTTTTAAATTAAGGTATGTATTTTTTCTAGACATAATACTAACACATTTAATAGACTACAGTAAACATAACTTTTGGGAAAGCAACAAAATTCATGTGACTCACTTTATTCCAATATTCACTTTTTTGTGGTGGTGTGGAACTGAATCCACAATTTAGGGGCCATCTGGCTTAATTTGGGACTCATAATAACCCTTACATTCTTTCATGATAACAGCCTGGTGAGGGTGCCTACAAGTTCTAGAGCATCTTAGGCTTTATTAAAGGAGACACAAGGTTTTTAAAAAAAAAAGGAGGGGCATGGTCTCTTTGCACTCCTCTTCCCTGTCTAGATCACCTTTGGAGTTCTGGGTACCATATTTTAGTGAGGACATTAAAAGGCTAGACAGTGTGTAGGCAAGGATCACAGGGATGTGGAAGGGTCTCAACGCCTTGGAAACATGTACCTCAGAGAAAAGAAAACTCAGGGGGTCGTAATAGCTATCTTCAAGTATTTGGGTGGCTGTCCAATAGAAGACTTATTCTGATCTTTAAGGCCTCATGACTAACACACAGAAGAAGTTACTTCTGAGTTGCTTGGTCCCAGGGAGCAGAATCTGGATCAATAGGTAGAAGTTTCTGGCAGACAGCCAAATTTAGGCTTAATTTAAGGGAAAACCCCTCAGTTGAGCCATCTAAAAGTATAACAGATTGCCTTGGAAAATAGTAGTTCCTCCCTCAAAAAAGGTCTTCAAGCAAAAGCTGAATGATCAGTTCTTGGGGATCTGAATAAGGACTTCCGAGCTAGGTATGGGTTGAACTAAAGACCTTTGAAATCCTTTCCAACTCTGATATTCTGTGTTTCTGTAACAGAGAAATATAAATCAAGTGGCTTTCCCAAAGGCACACATAATAAGTCACCTGTAGAACAAAGTCTAGAATCCAAATTGTCTAAATTCTACACCAAAACAAGTTTATCTGAGAGTACTAATTTTAGAAATTTAAAAGCCTTTCTCCATTAAAAAAGGGGACAACCTGGTAATATCCAGAAAGGGCAGCATTAATTACATCTACCAGACCATCCTAAATCCCATTATAAACAAAATCCTAAATAGCCCAACATAATTGTCATGTCTGTATGTATGTCAATAAAAAATGTATAATAAATTCAATAAAAGGCTGCTTTATATGTCAGCACTCTGCGTTAGAGGTCTGGCACATGGACAGACCCCATCAGTTTTCTCCATGGATGAAACCTTTTCACATGAAGAACTCCAGAGAGCTTACTTCTAGGACAGTCATGGCTTCCCTTAAGGGGAAGTGCCTGGGAGGGATTGTAGAGCATGCTTGTTGTTGTCATTGTTTGGCCCTCATTCTCAAAGAGGACCATGACATCAAGGAGGTGATGCTATGACATGCAAGTGAATTGGATTTAAGTGAGGACTGGCCATGCAAAGTCATCAGTCTCACTTTTTCTTCTGGAGTCTTCTGGGCCCAGTGGCCAGATATAGATTAGGATGACTGGAAATGACCCACAATGCTTAGACATTCAGTAACTGGTTTTGGTTAACTAGGTAATTGAGAGAAGGTATTTTCGTTTGTTTTAAGGTTTTTTTTTTGTTTATTGTTTTTTTTTTTTCAGAATGGTTTTATAACCAAAATGCAACAAAAGGGCCTGAGTCACATTCAGTGGCCATTCTCTCTCTTCTTGATCCAGTCACTCCTATGCTCATAGCATCTGATGAAAAATCATACTATCTCTCCAAGAAGGCTGCTGGAGTCTTCTCTCCTCTAAGGATACACAGCCCCAAGAAACAGGGTCCAGATTTGGCCTTCTCGTTTTTTTTCTGTTCCAGGTGATGGGATTGAAATTTCTGACCTTGGTTGGGAAAGTAACAGACCAGGAATCATAATACAAACCAAATTTTGTAGCCAGCACAGCACTGCCGCACTCATGTCTTAGAGAGTAAGGAAAAATCTCTAGGAGTGATCTTTGAGCCCCCAGAGCAAAAACCTATTCATTTGGGTGTGAACTTGGGAAGACCAATGATAGGTAGGAACCAAGCAAAGGTTTAAACCTATTCTCCCACAGACTAATTGTACTATTATAGGGGAGATTATACCCCTGAAGTATGTCTTTTGGGGAGAAGGTGGAAAGTGTTTATATGTTTGTTATTATTATGACTCTGAAGTAAATATCCCTTTGTAAAAGCTAATGGATGTTAAGACATCCCAACCCATCAGGGCTGCTCCCTGGAACACGGAGGGTCAGATATAGCAAGTTTGACTGTCCTTCCATAATCACTTTTTAGAAGACTTGACTTAAGTTTAAATTATATCTTTTCCCTTTTGATAACATGTAATTATTAAACAGTAAGTTTCAAGAACAAATGATTCACACCATTATTGACTTGACTTACACAATAAATGAGGCACAATACAGAATATACAAAAGACATAGAGAAACATTCCCCAATTGATAAATGGTCAAAAGATATAAAGAGACATTAAAAAAGTAATCAAAGTTATTGAATCATATAAAAATGGTCTATATTACTAATAATTAGAAAAACAAAAATTAAAACAACTCTGAGATTCCCAACCATCAGGCTGGCAAAACTGATTTTTAAAAAAAGGAAAAATGACAAATGCTAGACAGGCTATGGGAGAACACATACCTTAATGTAATGCTGGTGGAGCTGTGAACCCATCCAGTCTGAAAAGCAATTTGAAATATGTCACCAGTGTCATTAAACTGTGCTTATTTTTGCTCAATGGGGCAGGAGAAGGAAACAAGGAGGATTTTCACTCATTGGGAAAAAATAGAATGCAATAGAAAAAATTTTTAAAATGTGGAACCTTATAAGGGTTTTCATTTTAAGGAAATAAAATTGACAAAGAAT
The DNA here is from genome assembly GCA_011680675.1 of Gymnobelideus leadbeateri. NCBI lineage: Eukaryota > Metazoa > Chordata > Mammalia > Diprotodontia > Petauridae > Gymnobelideus > Gymnobelideus leadbeateri. The sequence continues at coordinate 20,781 of WOXC01000333.1, forward strand.
TCTTTATAGAGTTATCTTTTCTTCTTTATGTAAATTGAGTCTCAAAGCCCATTGCTTTGGGGCTGTCTCTTCATCGGTGGAGAGAGAGACTGCCAATCTCTTCATTTTGGGGCAGTTGGGTCCTGCAGTCTTTTCACATTTATGACTTTCACCTTCCAAATAGAAGATAGAAAAGGCCAATCCCAATTAAAGCTAGGATATAAATAAAGACTGAAATGAAGCCTACATGTGAGGAGTAGGCAGCTTCCATCATGGCCCAATCTCCAGCTCACTACATTAGAGACTTTCGGGAACTTCCCCTTGGATGATATCTAGGATTCTCTCTTGGTTGAGCTGAGTTCAGAATGTAGTCCATTTGATTATTAAAAATAAGAGACCACATGGAAGGAATAGTACAGTAATATTCAGCATGTCTGAATGGACATAACCCTAGATTCTTTAGGTGATACTTCTCCAGTGATTGCCATTATTGAGACATTTTAAATTTGACTTTGATGCCAGAATAGCCTATATTAGTTGGCCAAGGTAGTAAAAGGATTATGATAGGGTTTGGAGGAGACAGTAACCTCAAGACCCTATTACATCACTGCTACCTAGAGAAGCTCATCTAGGTTAAGCAGAAATTATCAGAACTGTAGGAGATGAGCCAGAAAAGGCCTATCTTGATGTTATATTCAACCAATAGCTGTTTTCCAGGTGAATCAGAGAAACCTGGAAGTTTCCTTAGGCCTCCTCACCCTAGAACATCCATTAATCCCCTTCTCCCATAACCTCAATGTCGAGGGAGAGTCCAGGGTAACCATCTCCCACAACTGCTTTGGACTCTGGCCTTCACCACCATTCTCTTCCCACCTCTGCTTTTCACTGTTGTCTTCCCTACCAGAATGGCAGTTTCTTAAGGCAAGAGTTACCTTGCTTTTTGCTTGTATTTGTAGTTCCAGAACTCAACACAGTGCCTGACACATAGTAAGTACCTTGTAAAGGCTTGTTGATTTGACCTCACTTTTTCTATACCACTCCAAGTCCTATGTTGCCAATCTGCTATAAATGACAGAGGTATTTCCTCCCTCACACTACTCTTAGAGATAAGATTTTATAAAGGTACCAGATCTCCTAATTTCCACTCCTGTGCTTTGATGCAATAGGAAAGTGATAAGACATCCGGGTTTTATAATCCTGGACTCTATCATATGAGGTGGGAGTAGTAGAGAATTTTGAGCGTGGGAAGTGTGGTCTGCTTTAATTTTGCCTATCTATGTTTGTTGTGTTTTATTCAACCTGTGTCCCATGCTGGACATTTCAATGCTTTTCCTGATCAGATTAAATTGTTCTCCTTCTGTTAAACTATGAAATGATAATATATATAATACATATACATATAAAACGCATATACATATACACACATATGTGTATGTTTGTATACATAATATATACACATACATTTTTCCAGTTACATGTAAAAATAATTTTAACATTCATTTTAAAAAATTTTGTTTCAAATTCTCTCCCTCCCTACTCCTTACGCCCCTCCCCCTCAGTGAGAAGGCAATCTTATATAAGTTAAGAATATCTAGTCATGCAAAACGTATTTTCATATTAGTCAGAAAACACAAACCAAAACCCACAAAAAATGAAGTAAAAAAGTATGCTTTGATATTTATTCAGACTCCATCAGTTCTTTCTCTGGAGATGGATAGCATTTTGCATCATAAGTCCTTCAGAATTGTCATGGATCTCTGAATTGCTGAGAATAGCTATTATTCACAGTTGATCATTATACAATATTAATGTTACTTTGTATGCTATTTTCTTGGCTCTGCTCACTTCATTTTGCATCAGTTCATGTAAGTCTTTTCAGGTTTTCCTTATATCACAATAGTATTCCATCACAATCATTTCCACAATTTGTTCAACTATTTCCAAATGTATGGGCATCCCCTCAATTTCCAATTCTTTTCTACCACAAAAACTGCTGATATAAGTATTTTTGTGTATATTTTGTCCTTTTCCTATTTTTTTAATCCCTTGGGATACTGACCTAGTAGTGGTATTGCTGGGTAAAAGAGTATGTATAGTTTTACAGCCATTTAGCCTGTTCCAAATTGCTCTTCAGTTCACAGGGCATTAGTGTCCCAGTTTTCCCAAATCCCCTCCAACATTTGTCAATTTTCTTTTCTGTCACATTAACCACTCTGATAGGTGTGAGGTGGTACCTCAGAGTTATTTCCATTTGTGTTTCTCTAACCCATAGTGATTTAGAATATTTGTTCATGTGACTATAGAGAACTTTGGTTTCCTTGTCTGAAAACCGCCTGTTCATATCACTTGGAGAATGACTTGTATTCTTATAAATTTGACTCAGTTTTCCATATTTTTGAGAAATGAGGCTTTTACCAGAGAAACTTGCTGTAAAATTTTCCCCAGGTTTTTTACTTTCTAATCTTGGTGGCATTTTGTTTGTGCAAAACCTTTTTAATTCAATGTAATCAAAATTATCCATTTTATATTCCACAATGCTCTCTATTGTTTGTTTGGTCATACATTTTTCCCTTATCCATAGATCTGACAGGTAAGTTATTCTATTCTCTCTGATTTTGCTTATAATTTCATGTTTTATATCATCCTTTATATACCCATTTTGATCTTACCTTGGTATATGGTATGAGATGGTACTCTATACCTAATTTTACCAAAATGCTTTTCAGGTTTGCTTTTGTCAGATAGTGAGTTCTTGTCCCCAAAACTGGAATCTTTGCATTTGTTAAACACTAAATGGCTTTGGTCATTACTTACTGTGTATTGAATTCCTAATCTATTCCACTGATCCATCACTCTATTCTCAACCAATACCAGATGGTTTTGATGAATGCCACTTTGTAATGCAGTTTGGGATCTAGTACTGTTAAGCCACCTTCCTTCATATTTTTTTTCATTAATTCCCTTGATATTCTTGACCTTTTGTTCTTCCAGATGAATTCTGTTATTATTTTTTCTAGCTCTATGAACTTATTTTTGGTAATTTGATTGTTATGGCACTGAATAAGTAAATAAATTTAGGTAGAATTATCATTTTAATTATATTGGCTCTGCCAACCCATGAGCAATTGATATTTTGCAGTTGTTTAGATCTGATTTTATTTGTGTGAAAAGTGTTTTGTAGATATGTTCATATAGCTCCTGGATTTGTCTTGGCAGGTAGACTCCCAAGTATTTTATATTGTCTATAGTTATTTTAAATGGGATTTCTCTTTCTATCTCTTGCTACTGGACTTTGATGCTAATATATAAAAATGCTGGTGGTTGATGTGGGTTTATTTTATATCCTGCAACTTTTCTAAAGTTGTTAATTATTTTAACTAGATTTTTTAGTTTATTCTCTAAGTATGCCATCATGTCATCTGCAAAGGGTGATAGTTTTATTTCCTCATTGTCTATTCTGATTCCTCCCATTCTTTTTCTTCTCTCATTGCTATTGATAGCATTTCTAGTACAATATTGAATAATAGTGGTGAAAATAGATATCCTTGCTTCACACCTCCCTCCAACCCCCAATCTTATTGGGAAGGCTTCTAACTTATCCCCATTACAGATAATGTTTGCTGATGGTTTTAGATAGATACTTTTTATCATTTTAAGAAGACTATATTTATTCCTATGCTTTTTGGTGTTTCTTAATAGGAATGGGTGCTATTTGTCAAAAGCTTTTTCTGCATCTTTGAGAGAATCATATGATTTTCTATTGGTTTTTTATTGACATGGTCAAGTATGCTGATGTATTTCCTAATATTGAATTAATCCTATATTCCTGGTATGAATACCACTTGGTCAGAATGTATGATCCTTGTGATATATTGATGTAATCTCCTTGCTAATATTTTATTTAAAATGTTTCCATAAATATACATTAGGTAAATTGGTCTGTAGTTTTCTTTCTTTGTTTTTGCTCTTTCTTTAATATCAGTGTTATATTTCTCTCATAAAAGGAATTTGGTAGGACTCTTTCTTTGCCTGTTTTTCCAAACATTTTATATAGTATTGGAATTAATTGTTCTTTAAATGTTTCGTATAATTTACTTGTTAATCCATCTGGTCTTGGGGATTATTTTTCTTTTTGGAGGACAGTTGGGGTTAAGTGACTTGCCCAAGGTCACATGGCTCTTAAGTGTTAAGTGTCTGAGGCCAGTTTTGAACTCAGGTCCTTCGGACTTCAGGACCAGTGCCTGAAGTTTACTGAGCCACCTAGCCACCCCAGGGATTTTTCTTTGTTTTTTGAAGGGCAGTTGAGGTTAAGTGACTTACCCAAAGTCACACATCTAGTAATTATGTCAAGTGTCTGAAGATGCATTTGAATTCGGGTCCTCCTGACTCCAGGGCTGGTACTCTATTCACTGCACCATGTGGCAGGACCACCAGGGATTTTTCTTAGAGAGTTCATTGATGACTTGTTCAATTTCTTTTCCTAAAGTGGGATTATTTAATCTGAGCCACTTATATTTTTGTAAATATTTATCCATTTCACTCAGATTGTCAGATTTTTTGGCTTATAATTGGGAAAAATGTCTCTTAGTAATTGCTTTAATTTATTCTTCACTGGTAGTAAATTCATCCTTTTCATTTTTTATACTGGTGGTTTGATTTTCCTCTTTCTTTTTTTTAAATCAAATTAGCCAGTGGCTCACCTACTTTATTGATTTTTTTTTCCATAAAGCTAACTCCCAGCTTTATTTGTGAGTTCAATGATTTTCTTACTTTCACTTTTATTACTCTCACCTTTGATTTCCAGGATTTCCAATTTGGTATTTAACTGAGAATTTTTAGTTTGTTCTTTTTCTATTTTTTTTTGTTAAATGTCCAATTCATTGATATTCTCTTTCTCTATTTTATTGATGTGAGCCTTTAGAGATATAAATTTTACTTTAAGTTCTGCTTTGGCTATATTCCATCAGTTTTGGTATGTTGTCTCATTATTGTCATTCTCTTCAATGAAATTATCAATTTTTTCTATAATGTGTTCTTTGACCCATTCATTCTTTAAGATTAGATTATTTAGTTTCCAATTAATTAATCTATGTTTTCACTACACTATGAAGTTTAACTGATTTATTAGCAACACCTGGATCTAAGAAACGGTGGCAACATGACCCAGTGAAAATTCCTTGAATCTGGGCCCTGAGGATATTAAAAGGAAACTAGTACATGAAGAGACTGTGATCTTGTGACCTTGCTACGCCCTTATTACATAAATAAAATACAGAAAGTTACAAGTCATGAAGATCTTTTCAATCTATCCTCCCCTTCCATGTATACTCACAAAGGTCTAGGACTAGATGTCAAGGTCTCCTGACCTCTGACTATCAGAGAACTCTGACTTATCTTAATTCTGAGACAGACATAATCTTTTTTTGTCTTTATTAATTTGTTTGTTTACTTTTAGTTTACAAGATTCAATTCCATAATTCCTTGAGTTTCAAATTTTCTTTCCCTCCTTCCTCTCCTCCCCTCACAATCCAGTATAGGATCTGCAAATACTTTCACATTAGACATTAGTCAAGTTACAAAGGTGGATTGTCCCAGATGGAATGAAAAATGGTAAAGAGGAAATAAAGCCAAACAATAAAAAGGAAGAGATAAAGTAGTTTGCTTCAATCAGGATTAAAACTCAGTTCTTTCTAGTTCTTTCTCTGGATGTAGACATCTCTCTCCATCATGAGTCTTTTGAGATTGACTTATATCGCTGCATTGCTGAGAAGAGTCCAGAGGCAGACATAATCTAGTGGAGAAGAGAGATACTTTTAAAGACTAAGCTTTTGCTATATGTAATAGCAATGATCAATCACAATAAAGTCCTTTCACTGTTCTCCATGTCTGAGATCACCAGTGAAGGTGAGCACTTAAGACTCACCAGGGAAGTATTTATGGTATAAGGGAAATACCTACAGACACAAGACACTTAGGAATCCCCAACCCACCCAACCATGTGCCATTTATAAGAACATACTTAAAACATAATGATTCATACAGAGTTAAAATGAGGGGTTAGAATAAAATTTATTATGCTTCACCAGAACTCCAAAATGTAGTAGTCGTGAGGATATCAAGCAAAGCAATGACAAAAAATAAGTGGCATAGTTAAAGGGAAACTATATTATGCTTCAAGGCACTAAAGATAATTCAATAATGTTAATACTATAAATAAATAAAATGGCATAGTATCTAAGTATTTCAAAGAAAGCTTTCTGGATTATAAACCAGAGTGTGGTAAATGTTTAACAACCAGATCTCAAAAAAAGAAAGGAAAGAAGGAAGGAAGGAAAGAAAGAAAGAAAGAAAGAAAGAAAGAAAGAAAGAAAGAAAGAAAGAAAGAAAGAAAGAAAGAAAGAAAGAAAGAAAGAAAGAAAGAAAAAGGAAGGAAGGAAGAAAGAGAGAAAGAAACACAGACTTTCCTCAGAGGGAAAAATGGTCCAGGTGGGAAATGGAACAGGTCAAAATCCCTCTGCTATCAGCAGTGGGGTTGAGATCCAGTCTCAAAAACAAGCAAAATCCAAACAGTACCAATAACAAGGACAACTATTTTCCTAATAACAATCCTTAAAGGAAGTCAATGAATCATTATTATCCCCATTTTATAGATGAGGAAACTAATACTCAGAAAGGTCAAACTGACTTAAATTCAGACTTCCTTCCCAGCTATGACAAATCTACTAATCTGTTCACAAAACCTTTTGCCTCTTAGATCTTCCCCAGGTTGTGTTCCAAGGAGCTTTGTTGTTAGCTAGCAGTCAACTAACTCCAAGCTGATAGTTAAGATCTGAGGCTGCTAAGATGTGACATTTAGCAACCATATTTTCCTCCAAGAGAAGACTCTTGATTCCCTTATAAGCTTTCAAGATCCAAAAGAGTGAATTTGTGTTTGTGGAATGATGTTTAGGGTTGGGAAGGAGGATGGGCAGAAAAGAAGAAGGAAGCCACCTAAGTGACACCTAAGGCCATGCCTGCCTTTGGGGGCTTTCTTTTCCTAGCCCTAATTTGGACTTGAGATCACATTTTTAAAGTTAGCTTTTTAGTCATGCCTGTACAAGTTTTTGATATTGTTAGAGAAGAATATTGTCTCTGAAAATGTTTCCCCTTCCTCTGGTTAGAAAAGCTATCTATAGATGGCAAAAATAAGCAGAAAACAAAACAAAAACCTGATTTAAACTTCAGAACTAAAACATTAACATTGCTACTGAAGGTTGTCATTTCCCCCAAGAATAAAATGAAAGTAATATCAATAGAAATCTCTTTGCTATTGTGTAAATGTATGTAGTGTATGTAAGTGTACATAGAATTTAGAACTGGGGAGACTTTCAGGGACATCTAGTAGAATCCTCTCATTTTATATCTGGGAAGATCAAGACACATAAAGGTTGCATGATTTATTCAAGGTCACACAATGATCTTTCAATTTCATCAAGCTAGGCCCTTTTTTGTCAGTCAGTCAGCATTCTTTTTTTTCCAATTTTTAAACATTTTTATTTAAAGTTTAGAGGTCTAAATTCTATTCCTTCCTCCCTCCTCTCCCCCCTCCTTAAGATGGTAAGCAATCAGATATAGATTATACATGTGTAGTTATGTAAAACATTTCCTTATTAGTCATTTTGTATAAGAAAATTCAAATAAGAGAAAAATGAAAGAAAGTGAAAAATAGCGTGTTTCAGTCTGTATTTAATCAAAATCAGTTCTTTCTCTATAAGTGGATAGCATGCTTCATCATTAGTCCTTTGGGATTGTCTTGGATCATTGTATTGCTGATAATAGCTAAGTCATTCACAGTTTATCAAACAATATTGCTATTACTGTGTACAGCATTCTCCTGGTTCTGTTCACTTCACTCTGCATCAGTTCACGTAAGTCTTACTCTGTGTGCTTGACAAAGCTGCTTATACTTTCCTGTCTTATAATTATTCATTTTTTATATCACTTTTAGCTTTGATAACAAACTTGCTGTTTTGAAATGGAAGGAGTCCTGGACCTTAAGCCAAAAGATTTGGGCTTCCTTCCCTTTAATGTGGGGCAAGTCACTTTCTGAGTTTCCGTTTTCTCACCTCCAAAAAGTGGAGGTAAAGATAACATGGTTCTGCTGTGGGATCAATGTACTTTGTAACCATAAAATGCTATGTAAATGTGAGTTGTTGTTACTACTTCCTAGAAAACACAGGGCCTATTTCCAAGAGCTGATAACCAAGAGAAAGATGAGACAAGACCTTGCACAGGTCACAAGTGATGATGACCATTTCATTTGCAAATTTGCATCACTATTCAAGCAGATTGGAGCTCTGAACAGAGCCCTGGAAAAAGAACCTGGGTGCAACTCATAATTCTACCACCTACATGACCTTGGTTAGTCATTTCCTCAATTTTATTGTTTGAAAAATAAGGGTGGTTGGATCAGATGACCTCCATTCTGTCTTCCTAAAATCTTGATCTGAAATATTTCTGAATTTCGCCTAGAACCACATGTTCTCCAATGTAGGACATTTTCTCACCTCTATAATAAAAAAGATCCAGGGGTCAAACTCCAAAAAGTTCCACTAGAGGGCAGTTTTTCCAGACTCCTGTTACATTAAGATTAACTTTCTAGGCCACGGCTATTTGGTCATTCTGTTTTCAAACACATCCCACTTAGAGTTTAGGGAAATAAAACTCTAAATCTATTGACATGTTTTCAGTCCAACTTGGCACAAGTATGCATACCACATTTCAATTTTGAGGATTTGGGATTCATTTTTCCCAAACCTCTAACGATCTAGTGTGTCCAAAATGCATCAAATTTCTCCTATGAAGCAGCAAGCAGAATATATGTCTCTCTGTGTTGGTATCTCCATATAAAACCAAATATCACGACAGTAATTTTGCATACCTGGATGAAGTTACACCATTAAAAGCAATTTAAATGATAAAATCTATAGAACCACAAGGCAAATGGTATATTTTAAATAATTCCACTTTGTAATTAATTTCAAACAGCAAATCTCAGTTTTCCAATTCATAAAATGGGAAAGGTTTCTCTTTACTTCACAAGAATGATGTAAATATCATTGTAAAACTTTCTCAGAATGTTTCTACATCAAAATGGAGTAGGAAGAAAGGGGGGGGGAGAGAAAAAGAACTAAAACTATTGCTTCTCTCTTCTCTTATCTCTCATTCTGATCAGATTCCATGGGCCTTCACATCCATCCCTGGGAAGACGAGCAAATAGATCTGTTTTGGCTTCAAGAGTTGTGTGTATGTGTGTGACATATTTGTGAAGTTTTTAAAAAATCATTCTAAGGTGTTTAAAGATATTAGTACAATCAAATCAAGTCATAAGCATATAGTACAACTGAGCAGCAGCTTGTACCTCTTTGAATTTTATCAGAGTGAGACTAAAAGACTTAGGCACGTCTGAACAAAACAGAACTCACCTCTCCCCCACACACACACTCTCCCCAACCCCGCCTTCAGAAGGTCAGTAACATTACTTGGCAATGTGACAGGGCAAGCTGTGGTCTGTCCTGGGCATTTTAAAAAAATTTCTGAATGGATTCAGCTCATTGCATAATATTACTCATAAACCTTTTTTTCACTCAGAAATAAAGAGTAATTTTGCATCTTGGCTTTGCCCAGACACTGGCTATTTATTAATCCTTACACCCTTAAAACCTTTTCTATCTGCCATCAAGCACAAAACAAAGTTATTTATCCATGCCTACAACTTATATGGAAATGAACAGAAATATGAATGATAATTTTCACTGGGTTGGTTCTTATACATTTAAATACAATTTTTGTCAAAGGGACATTTCAGAAGAGGCTGTCATTCCTAAATAAACAATTACATAACCTGGATGTTTCTGGATATATTCATACTCACAGAATGTGAAATTGGTTCTCCAACTAATATTAATGTGATAATGTGTCAGGAACCTGTGGTTTTATGGTATGAAGAATCATTCCACCAACCCCCATTACTTAGTAGGTAAGTCTAGGTATATTATCTAAATTTTTGAATGGTCAAATGACTTGCCTTGGCTAGAGTCAGAGGCAGCATATGAATGTGGGTCTTCTTTACTCCCAGTCCAACATTCTATCATGCTGCCACTCTAATATCTCTGGGTAGATTATACTAAATAATCTGATTATTATCCAACCAACAGAAGTTTTTCATTAACATTTGTTATGCTCAGATCTTATTTATATCAACAAATCAAATCAACAAACATTTATTAAGCACCTACTATGTGTCAAATAGTGTGCTAAGAGTTGAGGATACATAAGAAAGGCAAAAAATATTTTTTAATGCACATCAATAAATTTTAACCTGAAACAGATGAATGGAGAGGATGAGTTTTTTCCTGTACCTCATTTGGAATATGGAGCTAGATATTAGATATAGATTTAGTCCATTCCATAAACCCAATATTTCTAAATCAAACTCATCATGTCTCCCCCTACCCAAGACCTTCTTCTCCCTCTTAAGTACATTGTTCTGATGACATGTCACCCAGGCTCAAAACCTCAGTCATCTTTGATTCATTCCTTCCTCTCTCATTTCCCACATCCAATCCAAAGCCATGTCTTATTGATTCTAGCCCTATATCTCTTAGATCTGCTTTTTCCTTTCTACTTCCTCTGCAATCACCCTAGCTCAGGACTTGAACACATCATAAAGTTAATTAAGAGCTTGAATTAACTTTAGAAATCATCTAATTCAACCCCATTACTTTGCAAATGAAGAAACTGAGTCCTAATGATGGTAGGTGATTTTCCTATGACCACATAGGTAGTAAAGGAGTCAAGTCAGGATTTAAATTCAAGTAGTTTCCAAAAGCAGTGCTCCTTCTGCTAATGAAGATATTTCCATGTGTTAAGAATCAATCTTGGTGCAGAAAAATCTCCCTACCATGACAGATTACAAATCTTCCATAACTAAGTCCTTCATCATAAATACCTTTATCATATATAAAACAAACCAACTAAAAAGACCTAGCTAGTCTTCTCTCTGCCAGTATCTCCTTCTGTCCTGTTCATCTTTCATACAGCTGCTTAAGACATCTTCCTAACCTATCTGTATGATCATATAACTCTATGCAAATACTTTCAGTGACTCCCCACTGACCATTTTTAAAATGTACATAAATTCCCTATCTTGGCATTCAAGGTTTCCTATAATTTAGCTCCAATTTCTTTCCAGCATCTTCTTATATTACTTACTACCCTTCACATACTATAGTCAAACTGGATTATTCAGCATTCCCTTACATATCCTTTACTTTTCAATCTTCTTGCCCTTTTTTGAGATTACCCTCCCCTTCCTCTATTCTTTCCATCTCTTTGTGAATCAGCATAGTATAGTAGAGAGCTAAATTTGGAGCAAAAAGACCAGAGTTGAAATACTACCCAAGAAATTTATGAGTGTCGGAAGGATCTCAACTACCATCTGGTTCAATCTATACATGAAAGGACTCCTTATGATATACTTGAGAAGTGGTCATAGCATGTAGCTATAAATAAGTCTCTTACTTTCTCAGAGCCTCAGTTTCCTTTAAAATAGGAATGATATTAATGTGTACAGAACCCACTTTATAGAATTGTTGTGAGGAAAACAGTTTAGTTTGCAAATCTTTAAGCACTATATAGAAGGTATTATCATCTCTGAATGCTGAAATTCCTTCAAGACCCAATGCAGATGATATGTTCTCCCTGAAATCTTCCCAGACATCCCCAGTGAGAAGTGATGTCTCCCTCCTCAAATAGCTCATTACACTTTGTTTTGACCTTACCTTTGCACTTCTCATATTCTCTCTTGTCTTATTATTGTTGTATGTGTAAATATTTAGTCTCTCCCCATTCTCCTCACACATGATACAATGGAAAGAATATCAACAGTGGGTTCAGAAGTCTGTGGTTCAAATCCCATGTCTAACACTTATTACCTGGGTGAACTTGGGTAAATCACTCAACCACTGCCCCAGACTTCATTTTCCTCATCTGTCAAATGAGCAGTATGGACTAGACAACCTCTGATGTCCCTGCTAGCCCTAGATCTATGATTCAAATGCTAGGAATATGTTTTTTCCCTTTACCTTTCTATTCTTAATGCCTAACATGGTTTCATACACATATTAAACATTTTAATAAAAAGAAATTTAATTCAATGTGAAAAATTCAGATCAGTATCCACAATCAAAACTGTAAAACCACTATATCCTTCCAATCATTTCAGAAACAGCTATCTATACAGTCAACTCAAAGCCACCATCAAACAAATATCAAATTAGAAGAAAGAATAATGATTAGATATATGTGATTGCTTAAATTCCAACTCAATCTGTCGAAACTATCTGTAGACTTAAAAAAATGGGAGAAAACAAAAGCAAAGGTGTTGATTCAGCATAAAAATAATAAGTAAACACATGGGAATTCCCAAAAAAGGAGAATATAGAGAGAGATATAAAAAGAACCATTGAGAAGTTCTTAGGGATCATTTACACAGCAGGGACAAGAAGAACAAAAAGAAAGAGATAAAGAACAGTCAGTGAAGAAGCATTTATTAAATGCCTACTAGTAGGTACTTTTAAAGAACAGTTAATACCTATTCTATAGAAATTATTATCAAAAATTGAGAAAAACAATAAATTTCCTTTTATGAGACAAATATATAGTTTAATACATAAATCAAGAAATGATCAATAAAAAGAGAACTATAGACCAATATTGTTCATTAACATAAAAAAATTAAATAAAATCTTGACCAAAATAATACAGCAATTTATTATTTTTTAAAAACCAGTGATCAAATTTAAAATTTTAAAATTCCTAGTAATCAAATTTAATTTGTGCCAGGGATAGAAGAATGGTTAAACATTAATAAGATGGCTAATATAATAAAAATTAATACTTCAAACATCAAAAAATTATTATCTCAATAGATACAAGAAAAAAAACTTCAGAGGGATTTTTTCTTAATACGGTAAGAAATCACATATCAAGAAAGATCTATCTAAAACCAAAAGTAAGCAATATGAACTGGGGAAATACTAGAAGGCTTCCCAATCAGTACAGGAATAAAGCAAGAATGCCTCCTTTCCTTACTATACTTTGATATGGTTCTATAAATGCTAACAATAACAATAAGTCAAGAGAAAGAAATTAAAGACATTTAAAATAGCAAAGAATTCACAAAGCTTTCCCTACTTATTGCTGACATGATAGTTTACTTACAAGATCCTAATTAATCAGGAAAGAAATCTATTGAGACAATTAAAAACTTCAGCAAAGTTGCAAGCTACAAAATAGAACCACAAAACCTACTAAGTTTCTATATAGTAATAATGACAAAACTCATAAAGCAATAATAGAAGTGGAAATACTAATCAAAATAACTCCAAAATGCATACAATATCTAGGAGGCAGTCTAACAAAGCAAATCCAATACATGCATAGATAAAATTGGAAAATGTTCCTTAAAGAAATAAGAGCAACTTAAAGAGTTAGAGGAATATTCAGCGCCCCTAGCAAGGACATGACAATATAATAAAAATGAAAATTTTAGCAAAGTCAATTTGCAGATTTAATGCTATCCCAATCAAATTACCAAAAAGATATTTTACAGAGCTAGACAAAGTAATTTTGAAAATGGATGAATAAAAGCAATAGAATATCCAGAAGAAAATGAACAAACTAAGAAATATGAAAGAATAGCACTTTAAGACTTTAAACTCTTTTTTTTTTTAAAGCAATTGGAGGGGCGGCTAGTCATGTGTGGGTGCTCATTTTCTGAGACCGGTTTCGATCTCGGGTCGTTCCCAACTCCGAGGCCGGTGCTCTTACTCACTGCGCCACCTAGCCACCCCAAGACTTTAAACTCTTTTATAAATATATAATCATTGTGCTGGTTTAAAAAAAGGTCTATAGAACAAATTAAATAGGAAGAATCAAAAATAACCCAATTAAATAACAAATGTTTGATAAACCTTAAAACATAAATTACCTAATATATAATTAATTCAATAAGAATTTCTAGGAAAACTAGAAAGGAGTCTGGAAGATATTAGATTTAGACGAACATTTTAAACCTTATTTCACCACAAATTAAAAACTAATAAGTGACTTGAATGTGGAAGGCTGAAAATTACAAAAAAGAGATCATTTTGATTACACAAAATCGAAGTGCTTTTGCATAAACAAATTTATGTAAACTATGATAAGATGAGAAGTGGCCAATTGGGTAGAAAAAAAAATCTTTATGTCAATATCTCTGAAAAGGTTCTGATATTCAAAAGAGAACTAAAAAGGATTATTTGACAAAAACCATTCCCCAACAGATAACATGGTAGAAGGATATGAATAAGCATTTCTCAAAAGAATTATAAATTGTTAACCACCATATGAAAGAATGTTTTTCACTCTATAACCAAACCACTAAAAATTAGAGAAAGACAATTCTGAGGTTTCACCCTAAACTCAACAAATTGGCCAAGGTGACCAAAAATGGGAAGAGTTAATGACACCAGGTATTGTTGGCCAGGATATTAGTGGAATTGGGGAGTTGGTTAACTCTGTACTTCTCAAACATAATCTTGGACATTGGGAACAAGGAAGTTTGGATAATCGTTGTCCTAGTCAGAGTGATCTGGAACTTAGCTATAAGGCCTTTGGGCAAAATGAGTCTAATAACAGTTTTTGAAATTTGGTTGGGAACTCCAGAGACCCCAGGGAACTTTCTTCCTCCCCAACTGCTTTTATCACCTTGCTAGTGGACTTTTATTTGTTTTTATCTTCCTGAACTGCTCTCAACTGCTCTAGGAACTGTGTCTTCTTGGGGCATTACAATATGTTTTTAGTAAAAGGACTGTTTGTTTAAACCCCGGGGCTCTAAGTGATCCATTGCATCAGCCTCATAACTTCCACTAGGACAGAGGGATTTGAGAAAGCAAACCACACTAATGCATTGCTGCTAGTAGAGATGTGACTGTGTACAATCATTCTGGAAAGCAAGTTTGAATTATGCAAAGAAAGTGACTAAAATATCCGTTCCCATTGACTTAGAAGTTCCACATCTTGTCATGTACTCTAAATAGGTCAATGACCAAAAAGAAAGACCTTATGTACATTAAGATATTTACAGCAGCACTTCTTGTGTGGTAGCAAAGAAGTGGAAACAAAGTAGATGCCCATAGATAGAAGAATAAGTTTTAAAGAATTGTGAAACATGAACATAATGGAATATTATTGTGCTGTAAAAATCAATGAATGTGATTAATGCAGTGAAGCATAGAAGACATGTCAGCTGATGCAAAGTGAAGATTTAGAGCCAGAAAAACAATATATGAGTTGTAACTAGGGGTTCAAGTCCATTGGCAGAAGTAGAGAATGATTAGCCAATGTATTGTGCCTATGTGTGAGATGGAATTCTTGAGAGTTTAAGAGAGGAGAGATCCTACTTCTCCTAGCTTCCAACTTTGAGAAAGAACACATGAGGTTCTAGGTTCTCTTGAGCTTTGCACAATTGTTACGTTTCTCTCTGGAAAAAGAGAAAGCCTTAAGCAAGAAACCAATGTGGAGAGGAGCCCTCATCTTGATATGTCTCTATTTCCCAGCTTACCATGATTTTAGGGAGGTTTTGCCTTGGATGAGACTGAGGATCCTCCCTCTCCCTTATGTTGAGCTATCTCCTTCCCAGTGAGAGAACTCATTCACCACTTTATGCATTGTCTGATAGATTCTAATCTGTGTAACTTTTCTGATCTCTATTTACTATTAGTCTGGATAAATGGGTTTGTTTGCAATTTACTATGAGTGATGGTCTTTGTGTAACAGGAATTTGGCAAGAAGGCAGTCAAGTCTTTAAATATATAGCTTGGGGCACTTCTTCCCTATTAAATAGATAGCTACTAGGAATGTAAGTTGAATCTAAAAATTATCCCTCATATGTTAGCAATATTTAAGTGGGGAAGCTAGATATTTTGGCCTAGTACCCTCTTCTTAGAAGATAGAAGAGGGCTAGTTACATAGCCTCAACTTCTTGCTCCCTGACTGGTAGGAATCAAAGTCTGTCTTGGAGATGGGTAGACAAAGGAGAATCTGGAGGTATTTATTCATGAGTCTCTGTAGGTCATATCTGGGCAAAACCATGTGGACACCCATAAGCTATATAAGTACAATACACTCTCTCACAAATACAACTTATACAATGACTGCAATAATATAAATGGAGAGAACAATAGCAGCAACAAAACCATTCAAACTGAATACTGCAAAATTGAAATAAAAGAAGACATCACCCTCCATTCCATAAGTGGGAGGCAATTGCTGTGGCATACTACATGTAATATCAGATTTCTTTGATATAGTGTTTAGTTTTGAAGAATTTTTGTTTTTCCTCATATTTTGTTAGGAGAGGTATTTTATAACTTCATATTTTATTATGAGAGATGGATCAGATGATGTGAAGACAGAATATTTTTAAAATTATTTTTAGAAAGAAAAAAATGCTCCATGAAGCAAAGTCAAGTCATCCAAAGGGATAGCACTAGACCTGGACACAAGTGAGACTGAGGGTTAGAATCTTGCCCCTGACACTGTGTAAACTTGTGCAAACCCCAGAACCTCTCAGAACTGCAGTTTCTTCATCTATAAAATGAGTTTGAGTCATAACTTATATTTATATAGCATCTAAAAGTTTGCCAAGGACTTTACATATATAATCCTACTTGAGCCTCACAATAACCCAATAAGGAAGGTACTACCAGTATCCCCATGTTACAGATGAGGAACCTGAAGTGCAGAGACTTGTCCAGGGTCATACAGCTAGTAAGTATAGAAGGCAAGATATGAAGCCAGGCCTTCCTGATTCCTAGTCTAGTTCTCTATTACAGCACAACATAAGACCTCTAGTCCTCAGCCCATAGGGACTCAGTGAATACTGTTGCAAACCTTGTTTTGTAAAGATCTATTTATTGTTATTGTTACTTATTATTTCTCATTTTTATGAGGTTGAGTTGGAAAAGGTCCTGACCGAAGTCACTATCCAGTTACCATTCCTTGCAGTTAGGGATTCTGCAGATTTATTGTACATGTCAGTGAAATGACTGCCTTTCATAGAGGAAAAAAATGTAGGAAGGTGTAAGCACGTCCTCTGTAGGATCTGTGAAAGAATCCTTAGTACAACTCCAGGAGAAGAAACTACAGCAGAGATGTTGGGAGCTTCACCCTGTTTTCAGGGGAGCTTGATCTCCTCAGCCAGGACTCTATACTTTGAAAGGGTTTGGTTTTTTCCATAAAGTTTGGAGATTATGAGCTTGTTGTGTTTGTCCTTCATTTTCAAAGAGGACGACATGACTTGCAACTGACTTGGATTTGAGCGAAGGAGGGCTGTGCAAGGTCACCAGCCTCACTTTCTCTTCCAGAGGCATCAGATTGTGAGCATTTAGGATGGCAGTATCTAGTTTAAAAGAGAAAAAAATTGTTATTAAGTTTTTATGAATCAATTTTATGTCCAGGTGACTGTAGATGTAAGTTCAGTCTGTGACAATGGTTTAGCTCCAGTAGTTTATTGACTGAGTTCTCCATGGTATTTGTGACTGAAGTACGGGGATTTGTTGTCTGTCAGTTCATGAAAGAGAATGAGCTTTTCCTATATAATTCTAACTGGTCATGTCTTGCTAAAAGTTACTAAGCTTTAAGTTGCATAGCTATTGTTACTATTATGCATCCAGCTTGAGCTGTAGACACAACTTGGAATGCCCATGTATGTCCTCTCCAACTGACAGTTTCATCAGTATCATCTAGGAGCCATACTTAACATCAATAGTAACCCTAGACCACCATAAGGGAAGCCTTGGAGTTCAGCCAGTCTATCAGCATCCAAGCTATGTTCTTTGAACCTCTGCCCCTAGACATGTGTGAGATGCCACCGCAGCTGCTACATGGCAAGCAGAAGGGGGCTGATTAAAGTCAGGGGGTACAAAAGCAAAGCTAGGAGAAAATGCTAAAACCCCCATTGGACCATCCATATGGCCTAGCTTATGACAGCGCCACCAAACCCACTGGGCCTCCTTCAGACACCAGAAGGCCCCCTGGGGATGGGAAGAGGCCACAGCCCCCAGAGTGGCAAGGCAAAGCCACAAATAGTGATCAACGGCCTGACTGCATGTGATCTCAGGGTGGCTTGGTCTGTGTGTCATTCATCGGGTAGCTTTGCAGCCACACTCACACACATGAACAGCAGTATCGTCAGCAGCAGTGGCGGCAGCATCTTCTAATACCAAGGACAAAAATAAATGCTTCAGTATGTAAAAGAGACCCAGGCCAAGAGGGCTCCCTTGAGTTTTGAATTCTCAGCATAGTCTAAGGATGATTGACAGCAAGGACAAGGGTGAAGTCTTTAACAAGTAACTTTCTATATTGTATTCCCCCTTTCTTTTCCAGAATATTCTTGCTGTTTTCAACGTTCACTAATGTTATTAGGTCTGAACTTCTAACTCTACTTGCTCGGTTTCTCCAAGCAATGACTTGGTTAACTGGTCCACATGTTGATATTTTTTCCTTCTTTGCAGACAGCATGTAAGGTTTCATTGTTCAGTGAGCTGAGCCTTCTCCTTGTTCACCGACACCCTCCCTAATGCTCCCCCAACCCCCCACTCTTCCCCTCTAGACAACACTAGTCTATCAAGGTGAAAATAACACTATGACACCCGGAACCAAATTCTCCTGTCAGATCCACACAGGAGGCCCCTGTTGCACAATCTGCCCAGCTTCCTTATGCAATAGAGATTCAACTCTCAGATATGAATGAGATCCAGACTGTAGATCAGTGGGGAGACTGACTTCTGCCCTTAATTTGGGCCAAAGAATACTTATCTCCTCATTCCCAGCTTCTTCTCAAGTTGCAGCCAGAGCTGGGGAGATGTAAATATGTAAGCCAAACCCAATACCATATTCACATGAGTTATCCCTTTCAGAAGACCGGCTCTACTCAGTTCCCTTATCGCTGTAAGTGCCTGATTCAGCTCCTTTCTCTAAAAGGGCCAATAGCAAGAAATAGCAACTCTGTGCACTCCTGGGGCATCTGGAGTTATTGTCATATACTGCTCTTTTTGTTTGGGCCATTTGGTGTGTGGGATCCACTGCAGGCAAAGGTTCCCTATCTCCCTTTCTTATAGCCATGAGCTGTATTTAACCCTACTGCCTCACTCAAAGGATCCTTTCGGCAGCCAAAGCAAGCAACATAAAAAACAGACAATTGTTATTAAATATTTATCAAATGCCCACAAGGGTTAGGCACTGTACAAAACTGTCATTTGAATCTTATGAGGATTTTTGCAGAAAAACACCACAGTCAAAACTAAAAAAATTGAACTACTATAAGTACAACTAGGATATATATATATATATATATATATTCTTCAGATAATAGGGTGCTTTCTGTTTACCAAGATTTCTGTTTCCCTTATGGAAAGCCATCATCAAAAGTAATCATCGACCTCTCTGTATCTCTGTTTCCACATCTATAAAATGGAAATAGTGTTAATACTTGGTTCCCTCTCAGGATTGTTATATCAAATGAGATCATGTATGTGAAGTGCTTTGTGAACTTTAAAGTTGTCAATATAACATCTTCTATTTGGCATTCAAAGTTCTATATAATCTTTCCCCTCCCCCTTTCCATATATACACCTCTTTACCCTTCTTACTTCTCACCCCCCACATCCACCAATTCTCTCTCTCTCTCCCTCCCTCCTCTCAGTCTGTCTCCCTCCCTCCCTCTGTTCCCCCCTCCTGTCTCTCTGTCTCTTTGTCTGTCTCTGTCTCTCTCTCCCTCCCTCCCTCCCTCCTCTCAGGCTGTCTTCCTCCCTCCCTCTATTCCCCCGCCGCCTCTCTGTCTCTCTTTGTCTCTCCATCTCTCTCTGTCTCTGTTTCTTTCTGTCTCTCTGTGTGTCTCTCTTTGTCTCTCTGTCTCTCTGTGTGTCTCTCTCTCCCTCCCTCCCTCCTTTCAATCTGTGTACCCTCCTCCCTTTATTCCCCCCTCCTGTCTCTGTGGGTCTCTCTCTCTCTCTCTCTCTGTGTCTTCCTTTCTCTCTCTCTCTCTCTCTCTCTCTCTCTCTCTCTCTCTCTCTGTCTCCGTCTCTGTCTCTCCTTCCTATTCACTGACCTCCTTGATGTCCCACGAACAAGAAATGCCCCTTCTCAGCATTGAGCATTTGCACAGGCTCATGTTTAAAGAGCTCTCCCTCCATATCTCCATCTCCTTTCTTACCTGTCTTCCTTCAAGTACCCAGTAAAACCCCAGTTCTATGAGGCCTTCCCCATTTTCCCTTGATTCCAGTGTTTCTCCTCAGTAGATCATCTGCAGCTTATCCTGTGCATAGTTTGTATATACATGGCTGTTTACCATTAGACCATGAGTTCTTTAAAAGAGGCACTTTTTTCTTTTTCTTTTTTTCTCCAGTGGTTAGCTCAGTTCCTAGCACATAGTAGGCATTTAATAAATGTTCATTGACAAACTAACTGACATTCACCCACAGATAAAATTGTATGACAATCCAGAAAGCACATTCAGTAAATATAATGAAGAATGTAGAGTATATACAGGCCAGAGATTAAATAAATAACCTTGAGGAACGCAGATGTACAAAAGGATGTCATCCCTACTTGAATATTCAAAAATCCGAAGGACTTGTAACCTCATCAATATGGATGTTGTTTCCAGTGTTGGCAGCTTCGAATGCATCCATGCACGCCCATCCCGGTGAAGCTAGTCAATATCTTCCCATAACTTTGCCCCAATGGGGTGTGGGGGGAGGGATAGGGTGTCTGTGAGGCCAGATTTTAATTCAGGAAAAAGATTCTTGCTGACTCCAGGCCTAGCACTCTATCCATGGCACCATCTTTCTGTTAATCTCTCTTTTATAGGTTATACATGTATGATCATGTAAAACATGTCCTCCAGCATGCCTGAAGATATCAAGATGATACCAGGGTTGGGGCAGCTAGGTGGTGCAGTGAATAGAGCACTGGCCCTGAGTCAGGAGGACCTGAGTTCAAACCCGCCCTCAGACTCTTAACACTTACTAGCCATGACTTGGGCAAGTCACTTAACCCCAATTGTCCTGCCCTCCCCCTCCAAAAAGCACAAAATGAAACAAAAAAGATAATACCAGTAGAGTACTCAGACTTCCAGTCTGTTATCCCTTGACTGCTCCCCCCCCTCCATGTGACTAGTCCATCATTTTCTGTCATACATGCCTGATGACATCTTTTATTTCTGTCTTTCAAAATTCCTCATTTTATTCCTTATATATGATGATTAAAAAAGGAATTAAGTATAATTACAATAAATAATATCCATATAACACTTTTCATACATTATCTCATTTTGAGTCTTCCAAAAATCCCATGAAGTAGGTGCTACAGGAATTATGTATAATCTCCACTTTACAGAAACTGAGAACTGGGCAATTCTCTGTGGCCGGAAGTTAGTTGATCTGTAGCTATAGAAGGGTTTTCCATACAGAAACTTTCCTAAAATGATGAAATCATAGATCTGTGAAGAAGAAGAAGAAGAAGAAGAAGAAGAAGAAGAAGAAGAAGAAGAAGAAGAAGAAGAAGAAGAGGAAGAGGAAGAAGGAGGAGGAGAAGATATAAGTGCAGACTCCCTTTGATGTTATTAATAATAACATTTATATAGCACTTTAAGTTTTGCAGAGGGCTTTACACACATTATCTCACCTGATCATCACAACAACCCTGGGAAGGAGGTGCTATTACTATCCCCATTTTATAGGTGAAGGAACTGAGTCAGGCAGAAATTAAGTGATTTGCCCAGGATAACATAGATAAGGAAGTCTGTGAGGCACAATTCAAACTCAGGCCTTCCTGACTCCAGGTCTGGAGCTCTCTCCAATGCTAGTATATGTAACACTTGAAGGTGTGCAAAATACTTCCTTCAGCCCTTTGAGGTAGGTAATACCCATTTTCCAGATGAGAAAACTGAGGTTCAGAGATATTGAGTGGTTTGTATAACTAAGGAAGTGTCAAAGTCAAGACTCAAACCTAGATTTTCTCATTCTCCGAATACTTCCTATATCACTAGAAGGGAAGCTCTGCCATCCAAGGGGAAGTGGGATTGGTTTCTAAAGTGGCACAGACACTCAGAGATGTCAAATCTTCAACCTTCACACTGCTCCTTTGCTGATGACCATGAAGCCTCCAGAGGGTTCAGAGAAAGCAGCAGGAGGACCAAGGATGAAATGACTAAATGCTACTACATGCTAGGCACTATGCTATATGCAACCCAGCACTCTGAGCCCTTCAAACCACAGTTGAAAGAATTGACTAATTGCTACAAAATATAACTTTTCCCCTTTTGATTTATGTAAACAAATAAATCTGATTTTGCTTAAATATCTCAATGTTTATGTGTTCTTAACAAAGTTGTACAAACTGAAACCTACTCACACTTTCTTAAGCTATGTCACTCTTACCTATGCTATCCCTAAAGTCTTTCCCAGAAGTTCTACACAAAGTACTATCAGCCTTTTACAAAATCTTTTAACATTCTGTGAGCGACGTGTCTTGTCTGAGTGCATGAGCGGACCACTTCTTTTTCTGCTAGTTCATTTCCTAGGTACCTAGGCAGCTAGGCGGTATACTAGATGAAGTCCTGAGCCTAAAGTCATGAAGACCCGAGTTCAAATTCAGCCTCAGACACTTACTAGCTATGTGAAGTTGAGCGAGTCACTTAACTGCTGTCCCAGAGTCCTTGTGGGGATCAAATGAAACAGTTCATGTAAAGCATTTATCACAGTGCCTGACATTAATAAATTCCAATTCCTTTCCCTTGCCCTAGGTGGTATCTATAATGTCACTTTGTGTACCCAAGTTATGATGGGAAATATACTGGAACCTGGTACACATACAATGCACTTCCCCATTGCCCTTTGGATAGCCTGATTATGTAGTTTGCTGACATAAATGATTTCCATCTATAAATTTGGTTCTTGTTTCATGTCCACTGTGCCACCTGGCTGCCTCTGGGACCAAACAGAACAAACAAGTCTAATCCCTCCACCTGATAGCACTTTGAATACCTGAAGACAACCATTAGGCCCCATCTCTTCTCTAAGCCTTTCACTATGCTGTTTACCCCTGGACACTGTCCGGGTTATCGACATCATTCTTAAACTTAAACCAGAACCGGGAAAAAAAAACTCAAGATGAAGCCCAAGGAGGTTAGAGCACAGTAGGACTATCACCTGGAAGTTCGGTCATTTTCAATTGTGTCCAACTCTTCATGACCCCATGGTGTTTACTTGGCAAAGATCCTGGACTGGTTTGCCATTTCCTTCTCCAGCTCATTTGACAGATGAGGAAACTGAGGCAAACAGGGTTGAGTGATTTGCCCAGGGTCACACAGCTAGTAAGTGTCTGAGGCAGGCTTTGAATTCAGGAAAAGGATACTTCCTGACTCTAGGACCAGTACTCTATCCATGGCACAATCTAGCTATTCATCTCTTTTTAAAAATATTTTATTTTTCCCCAATTACATGTAAAAAATATTTTTAACATTCTTTTTATTTTAAGTTTTGAGCTCCAAATTCTATTCTTATCTCCCTTTCCTCCCCCCTCCCTGGGATGGTAAGCAATCTGACATAGGTTATACATGTATAATCAGGTAAAACATTTTAATATTATTCATTTTGTGGAAGAAAACTCAAAATGAAGGAAGAAGGGACAGAGCGAAGGAAAAGAAAAATACATACTTTGGTCTATATTCAGATGCCATCAATTCTTTCTCTAGTGGGGGATAGCATTTTTCATCATGAGGCCTTCAGGAAAATCTTAGATCATTATATTGCTGAAGATAAATAGCTAAGTCATTCACAGTTATTCATTCTACAACACTGCTGTACCTTGTGCACAATGTTCTCCTGGTTCTACTCACTTTATTTTGCCTCAATTCATCTAAGTCTCACCAGGTTTTTCTGAGATTGTCCTGTTTCTCATTTCTTATGACACGATAATATTCCGTGACAATCATATTCTACAATTTCTTCAGTCATTCCCCAGTTGATGGGCATCCCCTCACTTTCCAATTCTTAGCCACCACAAAAAGTGACTATTCCTTACTTGATGCAGCCCTATATAATGGGCTGATACAACATACTGATGACTCAAATTAAATTTGCATGTTGATAAAACCCCCAGATATTTCTAAATAGCTGTTGTCTTACTACGCATTCCCCATCTTGCATTGTTGATTTGGGTGTGTGTGTGTGTGTGTGTACCTATGTTTAAAACTACATTATTCAGTATTGAGTTGCAATTTAATAGATTCAGTCCAAAGCTCTAACCTGTCAAGATCTTTTTGGATCCCGATTCTACCAGGCAGTGTGTTAACTGTCCTTCCCAGTTCATATCATGTGCCAATTTGATAAGCATGACATCTGTACCTTTGTAGAAAACATTGATTAAAAGTATTAAACTACACAGGCTGAAGCAGAGATTGTTTTGATATTTCACTGGAGACCTTCTTCCACATTGACAATCAATGTAGAGAAACTACTCCAAAGCAGCAAAAGTAGCAAAAGGCTTAGGTTTGTATAATAACTTGTTCTTGAAGAACCTTTGGAAGGTTGACTAACACATGCCTTATGATACTAGGAAGGAGAGAGATTCCCTTTACCACAAAGGACTGATTTCTAGGCAAAATCATGAAGTAGGAAAGGTGGTCTTCTGCATTGACCCTCCTGATTTCTTTCTTTGCTATGTCACCTGCTTTCTTGACAAATAATCCCTGTTCTCTTGCTTTTCTCATTTATATTAAGGGCTAAATGATTGGAAATCCTTAGCATGTTAGTCCTACTAGACATATTTTACTTCCTTAAGGCTTTTAAAGGTAGATGCTAAAGAAATGGAATTTCTTTTGTTTTTGTTTTTGTTTTTTGCTGTTTTGGAGGGGGGAACGCAGGGCAATTGGGGTTAAATGACTTGTCCAAGGTCACATGGCTAGTAAGTATTAAGGGTCTGAGGTTGGATTTGAACTCAGGTCCTCCTGACTCCAGGGCTGGTTCTCTATTCCCTGTACCACATAGCTACCACCTAACTGCCCCCTAAAGGAAAAGAGTTTTAATGGTGGCAGTAAAGGCAGCTAGATGGCAAAATGGATAGAGCCCTGGAACGAGAATCAGGAAAACCTGAGTTCAAATTCAGTCTCAGACACTTGCTAGCTGTTTAATCCTGGCCAAGTCACTTAACATCTCTCTGACTCAGTTTCCCCTACTGCAAAATAAGGATAATAGCACCTACCTTCCAGGGTTGTTTTGAGGATTAGATATTTGTAAAATAATTCACAAATATTATAGTGTTATTATTTCAGGTATTAGCCAGTGGTTTGGGGAGCAGTAAACCTTTCCAGTGGGTAGTTAAATGGTGCAGTGGATAGAACACAGGACCTGGAGTCAGGAAAACCCTAGTTCACAACTGACCTCAGACACTTACTAGTTGTGTGAGCCTGGGGGAGTCACTTAACTCTGTTCACCAGTTTCTCATCTGTAAAATGAGCCAGAGAAGGAAATGGCAAACCACTCTAGCATCTCTGCCAAGAAAACCCCAGATGGGGTCACAGAGAGTTGGACATGACTAAAATGACTCAACAACAAGACCTTCCCAGTGAACCTGACCACACTACAGACAATTCATTAATTTTAGCAGCATTGTATCTTCAGTATCCAAAATCACAGCATGATTAACCTCCTTGTTCTGTAAGATGCAACACGCCTCAATATGTATCTGTGTGTACATAGACAATAGACCATTACTTCTTGGTGAGTCAGAGCACCTCTCCCTGCCCCAGATAAATCTCCAAAGCTATAAATTATTTATGAGTGATGATCTACATTGATGGAGGGAGCTTTAAAGTCAGTGTTCTCTATAGCTATAGAGTTTATATCTATATCTATATTGGTAGTGTTTCAAAATAGGAGTTTCATAGTTAATGTTCTCTATAGCTATATCTATATAGGTAGTGCTTCAAAAAAAGAACTTCAAAGTTAGTGTTCTCCATATCTATATAGTTTAATCACAAATATGATGTCCTCCAAAATGTTGACTTGCCACTAAACACAAAGCAAGTATACATCCAGAGCAGGACTCGAACCCAGGTCTTTTTGACTCCAAGAATAGTTCTCTATTCCCTATGCAAAACTACTTCTCACTGAATATTTTGGACACTTTGAATAGCAATTTCTTCATACACAACTTTGGACATTGTGGAACTTATCTTGGAGGCTAAGGTCTATGTACATAAATGGTAACATCTCCACTTCAAGTTCTTTCATCATAATTGGTCAATGTAGTATAATTGGGTCACATATCATAGAAGGACATAAAATCTTGGCACTAGAAGGGATGTGCTATATTTTGGTTCTCGTGAATTTTTCATTAAACTTCCTTAATAGAGCATTTATTTTCCAAGTGCATGGCCACACTGGCTCTTTTTATGTCGCATTCCCATTTGCCCAGCATGTGGGCCATTAACACATACTTTTTATGATGATTTCCACATTCCAATTTGCAAAGAAATCATATTGAAAAAGGTTCAAAAGAGTCATTTCTGGACAACATATTAGAAAACCAAATGAATGTCTTATGTCCACATTAATCTTCAATTTGCTTTCAATTGTGGGGGCAGTTTCTGAGACCCAGGGCAACCTTCAACTCAGAAAAAAAGTTCTTCTAGGCCAAAGGAGAGGTTGATTTTACCAATTTTTTCTGACAAAATGTTTAAGGGGAAGTTCAAAATAGAGGAGAACATTTGAGTATATCTGGAGCAAAGAGGCTATTAATATATTGCCAACCAGGATATTGGGTTCATGAATCTTATATTTATTGTCCATTCCCTACTAGTTTATATTTGTTTAGTCACTAAGGAGAAATTTGCTTCCTACTTATCAAAACGTGACATTTAATTTTATTCAAAGAATAAAATATGAAAGTTTTAAAACCAATGAGAAGACATTTTTGTGGGTAGAAATGCAATGCAAGTAGCCACAACATTGGAAAGAGAGGAGATTATGGAGAAAGAGAGGGAAAAGGAAGAATTCCCCTCCCCCATTTAAACTGTATTTTGTAAATTGGTAAATTGGGTATTTTGCAACAAACAAAGGCTCATGGGATCATAGGCTCGGATGTGTTAGGGAATTTAAGAGTTCATCCAATCTAACCCCTTCATTTTACTGATGAGGAAACTGAGAAGTGAAATTTGATCCTAGGTCTTCCTGACTATGAAGTAGCCCCTCTGTCCACTGTGCAAATCTACCTCTCTACCTCCAAATTATAGCATATTTACTTTAGACAGCATATACAAATAAAATAGCAATATGTTTGTAGGACCAACAGTTCCAGGCTTGGAATTAGGAAGACCTTTATTCAGATCCTGCATCTGACACTTCCTAACTGTGTCACCCTGAGCAAGTCACAACCTCTATGTATAGGCAGTTCCCTAGAACAGAACAGATTAGTCAAAGACTACTGGCACCTGTTTTAATACAGAAAGTTCCCTCACCAATTCCCTCATAATAAATTAAAAACAGATCTTTCCAGTATTTGCACACTAATGTTATTATATATTTCAAAGTCACTTAAAAATATTAACTTCTGGGGTGGCTAGGTGGTGCAGTGAATAGAACACAAGTCCTGGAGTCAGGAGGACCTAAGTTCAAATCCAGACTCAGACACTTGACACACTTACCAGCTGTGTGACTTTGGGCAAGTCACTTAACCCCAGTTGCCCTCCAAAAAGCAAATATATGTATACACACACACATACACACACACATAACACATAAGTATTTTCTGAAACAGTTAGAAGCACAAGGAGGCATAAGTATTTTCTTTCAGCTCAGAAGGTAGCGTGCCTCTCCTAGAACTTTGAATGGGAGTAGTGTCTATTATCCTTCCTTCAACTCCCTTTGAGATTCTCTGAGGATTTTAGGTTCTCTCTTCCTAACACCCTCTTCCTGTTCATGACTAAATTCCTGCAAAAAATGACAAATAATGACCTTAGCCTAGTTTATAACAGGCAGTGCTTCACCTTACAATGGGAAGAATCCCACTTGCAAATGTGTGAGCATCTGTCTCTGTGTGTGTCTGGGTCTGGGCCTCCATCTGTGTTTGTGTCTGCGTCTGGGTGTATCTACACATAGGCATGTATAGAAAATTGTGATTAAGGGGTTGAAGAATGATATAGGGGAAACAAGCACACACACATGCAAAGAATGGATCAAAGGACTTTACTAATTTCCATTTTATCCATTTCTATAATAGTAAAATAAATAATAAGATATAGCTAGCATTGAAATCTTTTCAATCCTTACTATATCTTCTGTCCTCTTTCCAAAGGCTACGTCATCACCATTTGACCCCAGCTTATTGCTAAATATGTCATAGCATTGTTGGATAAACAACACAGAGTATAGGACTCCTGAATGTGACGTTTGTATTAGAAAAGGAAGGGCTGCTATATGACACAAGGCTACAAAATTTTCTACTTGAAATCTCAGTTAACCAAGCTCTTGGTATGGGAAGGATCTAAGTCCTTCTTCCTCCAATGACAGATGATATGTGAGAGAAAGATGAAAGACAGACCAAGCCATATAAGAACAAGAGAATAGGCCACAACACTCCCATAAAGAAGTGACTACATATAGCAGCATCCTTATCTTGGCTCTGAAGGAGCTCTTAATTTATATATAATAGTATGATGTGATAAGTACATATCTAACCAGTAGAAAGGAAAGAAATTGTAAACAATGAAACATCCTCACTGCAGGGTACATATTAATAGAAAAACCTCCGTGAGCCTATAACCAGGCTAATTCAGTTAAGGCAGTGACTGCGATCTCAAAAGAATTCCCATAAGAAAATAACACAAGTTATTAGGCACCCCGAGGGAGTTCACATGATGTTCCCAGAACAATATATACTTGTTGATTGACCACAGACAATCATCCTTTTCTAAAACAATATTTTATTTTTTCCAATTATACATAAAGACAATTTTTAACATTCATTTGATAATCATCCTTAAAAAGCAGATAAGACACTTGGATGACTCCCTCACTCAGTTGACAAGCATTGATTAAGCACCTTCTATATGCCAGCAGATAGATGTTCCAAGCACTGAGAATATAAAGAACAAAAAAGAAGAGAGACAGAGAGTCAAAAACACAGAGAGAGAGAGAAACAGAAAGAGACAGACAGACAGAGAAACCATTTGTTTGGGCAAAAGCCCAAGAGCTTTCCAGGACCTGTAGAGCCAAGACCTCTGTGAATGAATCCTCCTACTTCCACAGTGTGCTTTGGGAAATAACAATAATAATGAATAGCTAGCATTCACACTCATATTCAAAGTGCTTTAGATATATCTCATATGATTCCCACAACAACCTTGGGAGGAAGATGCTGTTATCATCCACATTTTATAAATGAGGAAGCTGAGAAAAGGAAAAGGAAAGAAATAAGCATTTATATAGCACTGAATACATTCATGGAACTGCACTAAGCACTATATAAATATTATGTCATTTGATCTTTACAACAACTCCGAGAGGTAGGTGCTATTATGATTCCCCTTTCACAGTTGAAGAAACTGAGGCAAAAAAGTTTAAGTGCCCAGGGTCATATAGCTAAAATGTGTCTGAGGTTGGATTTGAACTCAGGGCTTCCTGACTCCAGACACTGTGCCACCTAGCTGCCTTAATAGAATGGAAGATGAATTTCAAAGAGCACGCACACAGATCCTTTTGGAGAGAAGCTGACTAAAGTAATACATCCTCAAACTATTGGCTTAACTAAAAAGCCACAGAGGAAATCATTCTTAACTTACCTATAATCTTTGGACCTGCCACTGACATCCTATTCAGCTTCCTGGTTCATTCAGAAATAGCTCAGAGGAGTCATACTTCATGGTAAACGAAGATAGACAATGATGACAGTAGCAAGGGCAGAAGTACCAGGAATGTACTTTCACTAAAGCTGTGTCCCTTGCATCTCAGCTCCTGTGGGTCCAAAGGCAGTCAGCGACTCAAGCCCTTAGGCCATCAGCTGGGCAGATAGTCAACAAATGCATCTGGAGCACCTACCTGGTAGAAACCCCCCCCACTCCACTCCCGCTGCTAAGAGGCAAACAAAAAGCATGGAGCAGCAAGCAAAATTGTGTAAGAGAAATATAAGCAAACAGGTGCACAGTCAGATGAAGTGGCTGGTCAGTATTCAATGGAGGTCAACTATTGTTTTGAATAAGGACATTTTGTTGATCATAAGAGGAAGAGATAGAACCACTAGCCTGTTTGCTCACAACCCCACCAACTATATTGCAGGATAGATTACTCAGTGTTAAAAAAGACTGAAATTCATACACTGGTATGTTCTGGAGATCAAATGAATTTCTTCGAGAGAGAAAGAAAAAAAAATGAAGGCCAATGTAAATGGATGAAAAATGAACAATACCAAAAATAAAGAATTCTAGGGACTACTGGCTTTAAAATTAGCTTTAAAGTTTAAACTTTAAAGCTTACTGATTCAAAAGTGAAATGCTCTATTCAATTGACTGTTTTGCTGACACCTCACCAAACATAATTTACTTGTCTTTAAAATGAATAAATTGGTGAGTTGGGTGTCTTGCATAGAGAGTCTTTTTGCATTAAGATGTTCATGGTGCTCTTCAATTAAGAAATTCATTAGCAGGCCAGCTAACTTAGAAGTTAGCTCTATTTCCAAATCCTGGTCCTAACACCATGAGGTTGTACAACTCAATATGCACTATAAGTACATATAGGACATAAGTAATTGATTATTTTTATACAGAATTCTGCTTTTTACATAATAACTTTAGTCTATTTACCAAGAAAAAAGTTTCCTTCTTCCATCATGCCTAAAATTAAACAGTTAGAAACTTTAATATTCAGTTTGTAAATTTGTCATTCCATCATTTCAGTCATATCCAACTCTTCATGACCCCATTTGGAGTTTTTCCTGGAAAAGATACTGGATTGGTTTCCCATTTCCTTCTCCAGCTCATTTTCTAGATGAGGGAACTGAGGCAAACAGGGTACAGTGACTTGTCTAAGGTCACACCACTAGTAAACGTCTGAGGTCATATTTGAACTCAAGAAGATGAGCCTTCCTGACTTCAGGCATGGCACTCTAAGTACTGCGCCACCTAGCTGCCCCCACTTTGTAAATTATTGTCAATAGTCAAAATTATCTAACATTTCATTTTTAAGGCAAAAGATAAAAAAGCTACTCAGTTCATTATTCTCACACTTTCTACAGAGAGAGAGAGGAAAGAGACAGAGAGAGAGAGAGAGAGAGAGAGAGAGAGAGAGAGAGAGACAGACAGAGAGACAGACAGAGACAGAGACAGAGAGACAGAGAGACAGAGAAAGAGACAGAGACAGAGAGAGAGAGAGAGAGCAAAACAAAAACGAAAACAAAAACAAAAACAAAATCTCATCTGGGGATCTAAAATTTAGCCAGGTAAGTCCTAGCCCCAAATAATCATTTATATTGGAGTCCTATAACCTTCATTAAAGCATTTGCTAAACTGTATACAAATTATAAACTGTATATAAATTTATAATTTATAAACTTTATGAAGCTATCATTTGAAGCCAACAACAACAACAACAAAAAAAACAAAACCAGTAAAGACCAGCAGAGTTTTTGTGTTGCTCAGAAAGTTAGCTACAAAGTAGTCCTATTGTGCCGTCTGTTAATTTACATCTACTTTTTGGCAAAGTTGAAAATGGAAGCACACAAATAAATGAAAGAAGGCATTTTCATTTTATAATGTGACCCTGACACTTTGGCATATGTAAAACCCAATATTTAACACTTAAAGGAGATAAAATAATGGAAGAAACAGCAGCTGTTCCTCTGTGATGTCACCGAACAGGTGTGATACAATTCCACGCCACTGCAATTGGATTGATCTTCTGATGATGCACAGAGGACACACATATGGAGCAAGTACCGACCTGTGACTCATTCCTAGGAATAAGGCCAGAGAGCAGAGAATACAATGACAGTATTCATTACTGTTTTACTATGCAGAATAACAATAGACATTTTACCAAACAGATCAATACTAACCAAGGTGCAGCTGAAAAACAGGATGAGTCTGTACTGCAAAGTAAATACCAGGCTGCTTGTTCACAAGGGCAAAAGCAACATCGAATTTGTGTTTTCCACACTGTGCTTGCCAGTAACCTCAACCCTGACCTGCACCCTCTCTGGAGTGAGAAATATTTTTTTTGTTGTTGGGTCTGCCACTGGTGCCAGAGTATTCCTATAAGTAATAGTGTTTGCATAAGAAAAGTGATTATGTTCACACCACTGCCTCCCAGGTCCAACAAAGACAATTGTATTGTACCTCTGTGATGACAAAACAAATGGTCAGTTTGGTCTACTGGATCAATTGATCAAAATGGATATTTGCCATAATCTAGATAAAAAGAAATTGAGGAGGCTATGTTATTTCTTTGCACTCAATTCTATTGGCATTATGAAGAAACTAGCCTAGATTCTTTGAATTTACATATCTCTATGATACTGGCTTCATCTATATACCCAGAGTGAGACCAGTATATGGGTATATCAAACATGTGAACAATCATGACAAAAATATCTATGTAATTTTGTATTTAAATCACCCAGATCACCAACTCTTTTCCACATTTCCTATAGACTTGAAGAATTAGGAGTATATGTGTATGTGTATACACAAGAATCTATAAAGAATGTATATAGAGACATATACAACTCAGAACAACATACTTGGGAGTGGAAAGGGGGGAGAGGAGACTAGACCTAAAGTCATTGGGGTAGAAAAGTCTCTGTACAAAAAGTATCTCTACTAAAGCAAATCAGCCATAGCTCTGCATAGTTTCAGAAAATTGGTATATGAATATATCCATATGTGTGCATACATATATAAAGTATATATCTAGTATGATATGTAAATTTCCTCCATCTATGTAGATCTATAACTTATAAATTTGTTACTTATAGTTTCAGAGCATTCATTGCCTGGGGAAGTCAGAAATTAAGTGATTTGTCCATAGTCACACAATAAGGATTGTCAGTGGCAGCCTTCTATCCACTATGACCTTCTGCCTCTCATATGTTATGTGCACAAATATAGATTAAGTTAAATCTAGTAATATCTTAAAGGATATTAGATCTCATCCATACTGAACATCATTAAAAATAATTCTTAAGCACTTACACATGCTTTTCATCACATGAATTTACTAAATAAAGGGTAGACCCTTAGAGCTTTAAAGGCTTTCATCCTAAATTAGATAGAAAATAGAAATGCATAAAATACACCTATATATACTTATTGATAACATATACTTGTAGGTGTGACTAGGTACATATCACTAGCCACAACTGGACATGGATATCTTACTACTATTAATATTTGTATGTACATATGTATGGATGTATATAGGGTAGTAAGATGAAGAATGTGGAAAATGCAGCTGGAAGATTGCAATAGGCTGGACAAGACACAGGACAAGGAAGTACATTTAATGATCTTTGACCTATCTAAATTCACACACATACCTCTATTCCCCACCCCCAATTTCACTGGAGGGGGAAAAAAGCACCCTTCCTTCTCGGATGCCTTGTATGTGCCTCCAGGATGTTGTGTTCCATTGCTTTACTTGGATTGTTAATCAGAAAAAAAGAAATTGAACCTTCTATTACCGTTAGGAAATAAGTTCTTGCGGAAAATAGGAAATCGTGTCTAAAGTTTTCAACCTTTACCCTTCTTTACCACCCCACCCCCAAAATCCCCCAACTGAGTTTTCTCTGATCCCTTGGGAAAACAGTTGAAGGGGAAAACAAACTTTTCCCAGCACAATACCACGTAAGAACCAAATCTATCTCCTGAATAAAGAAATTCAGCTTTGGAAATATGCCACGTATCAGCAAGGCTCCTGAATAAGGAGCATTTTGTTATTAATTGTTAATGTCATCTGCCATTAGAGGGCACTAAACAACCCTGCATTAATGCTAGCTGGATTGGAGGGAAGGAGGGAGGAAGAGGACGGAGAAAGGGGAGAGGGGAGGGAGAGGGGAAGGGACAGAAGAGGGGAGAGCCAGGAAAAGGGGGGAGGGGAGATGAAGAAGAGGAAGAGAGCACGGAGAGAGAGGAAGGAATGGAGAGAAGGGGGGAGAGAGGGAGAGGAGAGAGAGAGAGAGAGAGAGAGAGAGAGAGAGAGAGAGAGAGAGAGAGAGAGAGAGAGAGAGAGAGAGAGCCGGAAGGAGAGGTAGAGGCAAAGAGTGGCACCAAATCTGGAAAGATTAAGAAGGATGTGGAGCCTCCAAAGCTGTCTGAAGTAAAAAGCCAGTCTGCCCCCACCCCCTCCTTCAAGTCCTCACGATGATAATTATAAAGCGAAATGCAGCGGCGAGGTCACTCGTTTTTACCAGTCTGTTGCACTGAATGGGCCCGAGTGCAGGTGCGGCGGCCGCGGGTCTTTGTGATTCATGCCCACTTTCAAAGCAGGACTTCGGCCCGTCTGAGAGGCACCCAAACAACTGTCTTCTAATATTAGCACGGCTGTATTTCTGGATCTATTATAGTCTGTCCAGACAGATCCCATTGTAATGGGATCTTTTATTAAAAGATTAGCACTATCTCCTGCAGTTGGTGGAAAAAAATCTGTTATCACTGAGTTATTTGCAGTTGTGGATGGAGTGGGAGGGGGGCATGAGGGAAGACTGGGGGAGGCAGGGAGAGTAGGAATGGGGAGTACTTGGGAGGGGGAAGAGAAGTGGGAGGGGGCGGGTTTAAAATCGATAGAACAAATCCCAGTGACCTGCAAATGTCCAAGAATTTTGTCTGCATATTTCGCAGTCTGTTGTCCTTCAAGGGGTTCAGAAACGAAAGAATAGAAATTAGAAAGGCAGTTTTGGAATAAACAATATAGCATTTTCCGTTAAGTAATCGTTTTATACAAAAGGAAATATCGCCTACTCAGTTTCATTCAGCGGTGCCAAAAAATGTTATAAATGAGAGACCGCCAACTTTCAGCGAAGAATGCCAGGCACTGTGCTTCATAAACTGAGGCTATAGACGGTCATTATCGATGTTGCAATCTTTTTTTATTCCGCGAACAAGGAAAGGGAGAGGGAGAGGGAAAGGGAAAGAGAGAGAGGGAGAGGGGGAGAGAGAGAGAGAGAGAGAGAGAGAGAGAGAGAGAGAGAGAGAGAAAAGAAGAAGAAGAAGAAGAAGAAGAAGAAGAAGAAGAAGAAGAAGAAGAAGAGGAAGAGGAAGAGGAAGAGGAAGGAAGGAAGGAAGGAAGGAAGGAAGGAAGGAAGGAAGGAAGGAAGGAAGGAAGGAAGGAAGAAGAACAGAGAGAGACAAGGACAGAGTCTGAGATAAGGATAGGGTAGGGGTGCGAGACCGCCTACATCGTCCCCCTTTCCAGGCTAAGGTTCCAGAAGTTGTAAAGTAGAAGGGGGGGGGGGCGTAGATTTTTTACTTAAGTAAAGGCCAAGCCCTAGGTATTAAACTTTTGTTGTGTGTTTGTTTCTGACTGACAGTACAGAGGGAGATGTGTCTGTGCCACCTCCTTCACTAGGTTTCGAAGGTGCTAGGGATTAGATTTATTATTAGCAGCAACCAGAGTGAGAATGTCATCAAAAAGAAAAGACGACACACACGTACACAGTACATAGAGACGGACAGACGGACAAACGGACAAACAAGCAGACAGATGGACAGACGGATAGGGAGACAGACAGACAGACAGACAGACCGACCGGTGTGGACCTTCTCTTTCTTTGCAGAGATTACATGAATTTCAAGAGCGGCAGAACATACGCAATAAATGCACGTTTAGAGCTGACCCGGAGCTAGATATTTCAGCAGCCTGGTGTTATGTTGAGGTTTAAAAAAAAAAAAAGTCTTTCGGAACTGAAAGAAGAACGCCCGGAGAAGACAAACTCACGTTTCCCCTCCATTTCACCCCCCCCCCCTCCTCGCTCTTCCACGCCTTCGCCTCCCCGCCACCCCCCACCCCCCAGTCACCGCCGCCCCACCCCCCTTCCCCAGCCAAGGGAGCCGGCGGCGGCTGTTGGTTCTTAGGGGTTGCATTCAAAAGTGTGGCCGGTATTCATGACTTTAAGTGGGTGTTCTTCCCCACCCCCTCACCCCCAAAGCTCCTTTCCCCCCCCCTCCCAGTCTAGTTTCACCCTCCCCCTTGCTACTACGCAAACAAGAACTCCAACGATTCCCCCTCGTCCAGATTTGATTTCAGGCAGCGTATGCACCTAAAACAGATAATTGGGAAGGTGGAAAATGTCACCTGATTCACACTGAACTTTTGAAAATCTCCCCACCCCCAAACACACAAACACACATACACACTCACACACACACACACACACACACACACACACTAGGAGACCGCCCACCGCAAACAGCTAAGACCCCCATATAGATTTAAAGAGAGACTGCACTCCGATTCTGACGTTCATTGAATAGAGCAGTCTGTCTAGTGGTGGCTCTCCTCCACTTGATATTGTTGCTCTCTCGCTCGCTCACACACGCACACACTCACTCACTCACTCACTCGCTCACTCACTCACTCACTCACTCACTCGTATCCTGAGGATGTTAAATCAGAGAAACCAGCCGGGCATGCTTTTACTCCTGGTCCTGCTGTGCCAGTTCATGGAAGATCGCACAGTCCAGGGTAAGTAGACTAAGGTTTGTTTATCGGACTGATTTGTCTCATACTTTTCTGTCTACCCGTAATGATCTGTTCTGTGCTGTTCTGGTCTGCTTAACGCCTCTCTTTGAAGATGGTTCGTTGTACCAAGTTAACTGCTCCGGAATGTACAGGAATAGGAAAACTTAAGGAAGTGACATTCCGGAGTGGGAGCAGTATTTATTGCTTGGGTTATCATTAACAACATAAAGAGTGAATAAGCAGTAGTTCAGTAGTTAGGACTGGATGCTCAAAGTTCCTGCTGTAATTAGTTTAGAGATGTTATCTCCTGGGTGGGGGGAGACTTGGATCGGTGGGGGGGGGGGAAGCATCAGTATCCTGAAGATTATAGGAGACCCATTTACAAACTAATTATGTATATTATGTGTATTTTTTTTTTACCGCTTTCATGGATAACTATATTATATGACTTTGGGGGGACACTGAATTTACTCCTGTCTGGGAAACGTGGTTCCAGAAACTTGGCACAAAGCTAATATTGGCAGAGGAAGTTTTTAGGTGGAAAATAGCTTTCTGCTCTGTGGATCCTTCCTTTCCTCTCCCCAAATTTATTCTTAACACTAATCTAGATGGTATACAAGATACCCTTTAAAAAAAATCTCCTTTCAAAGCCACTGTAATTTTCAATAGATAACCATGAGCAGTTCACGAACTGATTAAAATTCAGATATAGGTACTCCAAGTGACTAAGACCTTGAAGGAAACTTTTCGAAAGAAGGCTGCTTGCTTAACCTGTTGTTTGAGGAACTTTTTTTTTAATGCAATAACCTACAGACCAATTACTAGAATCAATTGGTATTGATTGAGTTGCTGGGAAAAAGTACATCGATGATTCATGGTAGATTCATCCTACCAAAATCCCTGCATTATAAACCAATGAGTTGCTTGAACAGAGTTTTTGGCTTGGGCCAATATAGGACATCGAAACTTTTTTAACACTAAATTTAAAAAATATATAAAATAAAAACCATTTTAAAAAACTCTTTCAGGTTTAGGGAGCACAGCACACATTACATCATGGTTTCCAGAAGATGACACATTAACCTGTAACTTTAGCAGCAATATCTTTGTTATTTTAAACTTTTTAAATGCCTTTTGGCATTGCCTCCTAGCTTTCTGCTGGAGTTACATACAATTTGTCCGCCCTTCTTGAGATAACTAGCAAATTCGTTTAGTACAAGTTGGGGGCACTAGAAGCAGCAGACTTCAGGGATTTCGTAATGACTACTGGGACAGGCGAGAGAGCTTCTCCCAGTTCTTGAAGACTGCAAAATGGGCCGTTGGACTGCAACTCTATGCAGAGCAGCAGCCGCAGCTTCAGCAGCGGCAGCGGCAGCGGCAGCAGCAGCAGCAGGGCAGACTGGTTGTGCTGAGATTGTTTTGTTTTGTGGGTTTTTTCTTTCATTTTTCAGAAGTGCCTTTTTCTCGGCTTTTTGGTTCTCTCTCTCTCTCTCTCTCTCTCTCTCTCTCTCTCTCTCTCTCTCTCTCTCTCTCTCTCTGTGTGTGTGTCTTTTTAAGTTCCTACTTTCCTAACCCCTGTCACAAATA
The DNA here is from genome assembly GCA_011680675.1 of Gymnobelideus leadbeateri. Classification (NCBI taxonomy): domain Eukaryota; kingdom Metazoa; phylum Chordata; class Mammalia; order Diprotodontia; family Petauridae; genus Gymnobelideus; species Gymnobelideus leadbeateri. The sequence goes on from WOXC01000333.1 coordinate 59,162, forward strand.
ATACCCACACCGCCTACATGAAACCAACATGTAAAAACATCCGTCGCATCCTGTTTTTGTCAGGTTATTTAAGCTGCTCTTCGAGTTGCTGCAGGTTATGAAATGGGACGAATAAAAGTAAACAGTCTAGTAAAAGTCAATGAAAGCTGCACGTGTTGTGTCTGGGTCACTGGTAACTGACACTGATATGGCTGGAATGCTCTCTCTCCTCTCCCCCTCTCCCTTTTCACTTCTCTTCCCAATCTCTCTCTCTCTCTCTCTCTCTCTCTCTCTCTCTCTCTCTCTCTCTCTCTCTCTCTCTCTCTCCTCCCTCCTCCACCTCCTTCTCCTCCTCCTCCTCGCTCCCCCTTCTCTCTGTCTCCCTCCCTCCCGTTGTCTCTCTGTCTCCCTCCCTCTATCCCCACCCACTCCACCCCCTTTCTCTGTTACAGCTGGGAATTGCTGGCTCCGGCAGGCAAAGAACGGTCGTTGCCAGGTCTTGTACAAAACTGGTCTCAGCAAAGAAGAGTGTTGCAGCTCGGGAAGGCTTAGCACTTCGTGGACTGCAGAAGACGTGAATGACAGCACGCTTTTCAAGTGGATGATTTTTAACGGGGGTGCCCCGAACTGCATCCCTTGCAAAGGTAGAGCTCCTCTTTTAAACTTTCAGACCATTCAATAGAGGGCGTTCCACTGGCAGCGTCTTTCCTGACCTAGGAGGCAAAATTAGGCATTCTTGGTGTTGGGAAGAGTGGGGCTGGATTGGGTGTCTTTTGTCTGTGGATTTAGTTTAAGGGGTTTCTTTCGCACCCTTGAGATGATAGCGTGTTTGAAACGCGCCTTTTGGAGACTTCCCACAAAGAACCGATCTACAAAGGTCTCTATGCTTCTTAGTCCTATGTGAGTAGAGAAGTCAACAGCAGAACCCTCTGGCGAATATTTTGGATGGATTACTGATCTGGACAGCACCTTCGCTCTCCCCTAAAAACCCTCTTCCTCTTGAAGGACTAGTTTCTCTGCTCGGTAGCTCCAGGTTGCACAATTGTGTAGGGCACAAATGATCCTCGTGGCTGACCTGGAGACTAGCCCTTCTATAAAAGATACCTCTTTCCAACTCCTAGAAACGTGCGATAACGTGGAATGTGGACCTGGGAAGAAATGCAAAATGAACAAGAAGAACAAACCTCGGTGTGTCTGCTCCCCGGATTGCTCCAACATCACTTGGAAGGGCCCAGTCTGTGGACTAGATGGCAAAACCTACAAAAATGAATGCGCTCTCCTCAAAGCCAGATGTAAAGAGCAGCCAGAGCTAGAAGTGCAGTACCAAGGCAAATGTAAAAGTAGGTTTGGAGTTCGTGAAACAAGCATCCTCTTCCTCTAATCATCTTTTAAGCAGAAGTAAAGTTTGTAGTAATCATCTATAAAATAAGTATTATCATCTTTAAAATGGGGGTGATCCTCAAAGGATTGTTGTGTGGATCAAATGAGCTGATATGAGGATGGAGCTTCCCAAAACTTAAATAGCTACATATATGTGAACTGCTACCATCCTTTTGGGGCCATGTTGCCTTCAGCAGTAAGGAACCCCAAATAAAACCATTCAGGGCTACTAAATATTAATTTTAAACACTCATGTGCCAAAACAGTGTTAGTGGACTTTGTCCTGAAAAAATTCCCCAAATATCTCTTGAAAAGATGGACGTTTATTTCAGGATTTGAATGATAGTATTAAAAGTCCCCTTCCTAAGGGCCAGGCTATGCCTATTAATGTTTGTGTGTTTCTGTCTTTATTTCAGAGACCTGTAGAGATGTTTTATGTCCAGGCAGTTCCACGTGTGTGGTGGACCAAAGCAATAATGCCTACTGTGTGACATGTAATCGGGTTTGTCCAGAGCCTACCTCCTCTGAACAGTATCTCTGTGGGAATGATGGAATAACTTATCCTAGTGCCTGTCACCTGAGAAAGGCTACCTGCCTGCTGGGCAAATCAATTGGATTAGCCTACGAGGGAAAATGTATCAGTAGGTATTCTGATTTGGGGAAGGGGGGGATGGGGTGGGTAGAGATTATGAGTAGCTAGTTACAGCTTGATTGCCTGGTTGTCAACAAACAAACAAATCAAAAGCTCTCCTGAGCAAGTCACTTCCACTGGCAGAGAGATGTTTTCCATTTTTGATGAACTGGCTACAGCTTGCCTCATGGAAACAACTGTCTTCAGGAAGTGTTGGCAAACATATATAAATGCCAGTAAGAGCATGAACCAATTGATTTTCCATCTTTCCCTCACCCCAGCTCAGGACTCACTCAATTTGTTGATTTAAAGGGAAATTGTTGTACTATAGAGAAGAAATAAATAGGTGACTGGTTCCTAAACTAATTGGAACTGTGAAATATTATTCCTTTACCCAATGATCTTAATTTCTTTTTTATGATACCTTTTCTGTCTCGGACTTTGGGAGCCCATTAATCTTTGCTCAACTAAAATGTCTCCCAGGATTATGAATAAAATCTTCTTTCATGCACTATTATGTAAGACCCTTACTGTGACTTCTGTGGCTTTGTGCTTTAAAAATTAACATTTAGCATACCTTTATTCCAAACATTTTAACCTGTCTTATGAACAAAATATATTATTTGAAGCTCCAAGTTAATTTCTAATCTTAGGATAAAAGAGACAAGAGCCTAACTTGAGGGAAACTGTCCTGGCAATGGGAAATAGATTATGGGGTGTGTGTGTGTGTGTGTGTGTGTGTGTGTGTGTGTGTGTGTGTGTGTGTGTGTGTGTTTTGAAAGGGAAATGCTGGGGAGGGGTGGTGAAGGCAAGAAGGATGGAAAGGAAGTAAGGAAGGGGAAAAAGCAAAGATATGACTTTACTCATCACAGAAATATATTTTAGAGGCAAGGTCCTGCGAAGACATCCACTGTAGTGGTGGAAAGAAATGTTTATGGGACTCCAAAGTTGGCAGAGGCCGGTGTTCACTCTGTGATGAGTTGTGTCCTGAGAGTAAATCTGATGAGGCTGTCTGTGCCAGCGACAATGCCACTTATGCCAGTGAATGTGCCATGAAGGAGGCTGCCTGCTCCACAGGTGTGGTCTTGGAAGTAAAGCACTCAGGATCTTGCAACTGTAAGTGTTATTTTTAACCTTGTAGCACTTTAAGACTTTAAAGGCAATCCTTAGGTAACAAAGTCTTAGGGAGAAGAAAGAAAGAAAAAGAAAGAAGGGAGGGAGGGAGGAAGGAAACGGAAAGATGGAAGCAAAGGAAAGGGAAGAAAGGAAGAATGGAGGGGGGGAAGGAAGGAAGGAAGGAAGGAAGGAAGGAAGGAAGGAAGGAAGGAAGGAAAGAAGGAAGGAAGGAAGATTTATGTAAACATTTTGCTGTAGGAAGTAGATGATTAGTAAATGGTACCAGCTCTTCAGTAATCACCAGAGGGAGTTCCTGAAATGTTATCAGGATACTTGTTTTTTTAGAATATCATGTCATCAGCTAGGGGTTGCCTATAAGAACATCTTTCAAGTTATTTTGTTCTAATTTGTTTGTTCTGTGTGCTTTGCTGTTTGCTTTATTAACACTTGGATATAACCTAACTCCATAAAAAGAAAAAATAAAGACAGCTATATGTTGGCCTATGGGCAGCTGCTTCTCTGCAGATAGCCACTACTAACTTTGAATTAAGGACTCCAAGCATTTAAACCTAGAACACAAGAGCGCTTTTTATCTGATTTCAGGAATCTGCCAGTAAAACCTGAGCCATTGATTCTTCAGAACTTTCTGCAGTTTTTGACTTCATAGATTATGTCTTTAAAAGCAAAACAAAAAACGCAAAAAAAAAAACCCCAAACCCCTTATTGCATAACAGCAGATGCAAAAGAGCATCTTACTGCAAGTCACATAAAAATGCACCGCTGTATTATGGCTGTTTCAGAGGGCTTTGAAATCGTGCACTGAGCTGCTTCTGCGCTGTTGTTGTCCTTATTTAAACAACAGCTCCCCTGTATTCCCCCATCTAGCCATTACTGAAGACACGGAAGAGGAGGAGGAAGATGAAGACCAGGACTACAGCTTTCCTATATCATCAATTCTAGAGTGGTAAACCCTCCATCAGTGTTGGGATAGCCCTTGGGCAAAAAAATCAGTGTCCATACTGTAAATAAGTGTATGCTTATTTATTTTGGGGGGAAAGTACACGGAAAGGACCTTTGTCCTGCAGCCCTCTCCCAGGCAACCTTTCCACTGACTTGACACGGGAGAGGCTGTCAGTGTGAGGTCTATTGGATTGGGCTCCTAGTTGAGACTTGTAGACATTTATTTATACTGTGTCATGTTTTATAATTTATACATAAAATGTCTGGTTGACTGTACACCTTGTTTTTGAAGAAATTTATTCGTTAAAGGAAGAGCAGTTGTTATTTATTGTGAGGTCTCTTGCTTGTAAAGTAAACGGCTTTTTTTTTCCTTGTAAAACATTTTAATCCATTCCTTACCACTTACTTACTGGTCACCTTTCGGTCCACTGCTGTTTAATTCCCTTTCCACTTTAATGAACATGCATGTCAGTTTCTATCATGTTTATTTATTGGATTTTCTGCTGCCAGTTCTGTACATACATGATCCCTGGGGTTTTTGTTTACAAGGAATCTTGACTGACCAAAAGGCATTATAACTTGACTCAAATGTAGAGTACAGTGGTCCCATCTTAAAGGAAACTCCTGCTTCAGTTCTCTTGCATTCTGCCCAAGATAGTCTGGGGATACCAGCATTAGAGGGAAACAGATATGTTATTATATTTTGAAAATTCACAAATCCAAAGAATTAGGGTGAGAAAGGTGACTAAAAGGGACATGGGTGTGTCATGGTAGTGGAGGGAGATTAATAGACACATACATATTTTTAGGTGTTTTCCTTTCAGCTGGACTGCTGTACCCTTTAAGTTAGTTCTTTTTTCAAACAATATGTCATTAAAAGGTATATTAAAGCTTTATCAGTTCAGGTTTCTTGCTTTTCATAATTCCTTCTGATGCAATTTTATATTTTCAAACATGGCAAGTTAAATATAAATTCATTTAAATATATAGTTTTGTACTTTTCTACCATGTAAATGTGCAATGTATATAAAAAGTTATAATGTGTATTTGTAAATAAATGATGAGTGAAAAATAAAAAAAAATGTTTTAAAAAATGCCTGAATTCTTCCTTATGGAAAGAGAGTAAATTGGGCTTTGGGTCAATGATCCTCATTATTCGATATAATAGTTGATGCATAATCTACCAAAAATAAGCATATATGATGGCAGAATCTCCAAAGATTGGTTAACTGTAAATAGTTTTAGTAGACTTTAAATGCAGTAAGGCCTGAGATTTATTTGTACCTGGTGCCAGTCTTTCTCTAATTAAACACCAACTGAAATAGACAAAGAGTCAATGTGATTTCCTATTTGTAAACTCCCTCTCAAGCTGGACTGGGATTTGTATCCCAAGTAACTTGCTTCCTCCATTGGTCTGTCTATGTTGGAAACTTTCATCTATGCCCAGTTAAATTTGAATCTACTCATCCCATTTACCAAATGAGCTTGGTCCTGGAACATCAAAAGGAACCTTATCACAAAGAAGGAGTCCCAGAAGACTGGTTAGTAAAGTACATCACCAAACTGTCTCACACACATCCTATGCAAATAAATGCCCTTTTCCCCAAATAGGCAAATCTCTGTGGCCTTGGCCTAAAAGAGGGAATTAGAGGGGATAAGAGTTGAGGCAGCTTGATTCTGACACTCTGAAATGATCCATTTATACTAATAACACTGTTTCAAGAGGGCATGACTCACTTTTGAGATAATGAAAGGTTGTCAAAGGTTGAGCTCAAGTGAAATCTTCACCAGAATTGTTTCTACCCAAGATAAAATGAAAGCATGTTTTGGTAATTTAGACGATTCAGATATCTAATTTGTGATAGTGAGTTGTATTTGGGCACTAATTCTTTCCAGTGTAGTCATCTATGAATTTAAATAAACTGAACCAATTCTCTCAAATGTCTGATCTACTTTCTCCTGGGTAGACAAAGTCATAGATAGCTAGTAGTTAGATAACCAATTAGATCTATGTGGGCATAGATAGATTAGATATAGTTATAAAGATGTAAGAAATACCAAATCCAAATAATTAGGCATGTAGGATTGAGTGAAGAGAAGCTAATTATAGCAATAGTATTACATAAATAAAAGTGCTTAAAGTAGCTATCCCAACTAAATTCTTTTTAAACTCTTCTTTTTTGAGGAAACTATGGTAATGGAAAGAATTTCTCCAAAGAAAAGAAAGGAAAGAAGAAAGAGAGAAAGAGAAAGAAAAGAAGGTAGAAAAGAAGGAAGGAAAAAAGAAAAAGATGTGTTAGAGAAAAAATGTGGTGGAAACATGAGAAATTTGGTGGGCAGAGAGGGGAGCCACATTTTAGTATGAGCTTGTATAATAATTAGGAAGCCTGTTGGGTTTTGTTATCCTTCAGCCCTGGATTCCCAGAGGGAGGGAGAAGGGAGGTGTAGAAAACAGACAGGCTGCCATTAACCGCAAGAAGAAGAGGGTCATAACTTCTCCTGCACTGAGAAGCTACTGAGCTGCCACTAGGGAAAGGCTCTACGAAAAGGAAAAGAGAGATGGGCAGATAGAGTTTCACAGCCTTTCCGGGCGTTGATTTGTTACTTTGTCCTGGGATGCTGTAGAGGTTTTAAAGCTGCCACTAACCTGATCAGAGTAAAAATGTCTAATTTAATGGGAATCGATGTGTGTCTTGGCAATAGGGAGTGATAAAATCAACAGCTTGTCTTTTAAATAGCATCCAGATTATTTATTTAAAATTCTGATTTCACCTCTTTGGGTATCAATCATTCCTTTCAGGACCCAAAGAGCATTTCATTGTCTTTCCTGGTGTTTCCCCATTTTGGCTTTTACCAGCAATTTTGTGTTGGGTTAATCTGTCCCCACCCCCAGCTCCCATCAAGAATCTAAAGTTTTGTCCAAAATCAAAATCGAACCAATACTCAATAGAAAACTGTTTGAACTAAAAATAAGAGCTGGGACTAGACCTGTGATCTCATTGGTATAGGGAATTCTCAGATGAGGAAATGCTAATGCAGTTTAACAAATTACATTCTTTGAGACTTTCCTACAGTACTGAAATTGACTTGCCATTAGCCACACAGTCAGTTTGTATCATAGTCAGAACTTGAATACAATCCTTCGTAGCTGAGACCAGTTCTCTTACAATGTGATGCTTTCCCAAATTCAAAAAGATGACTCTGCTCCCCTGCCCATGGTCTTAAAAATTTACATTTAGAATGTTAGTAAGAGAAATGGCTACTGATGACTAGTATTTGTATGTTTATCATGGATAAGACAAAAAAAAAAACAAACTGAGAATCAAAGAGAAATCTTTTCTGATTTTCATTTTCATCCACGATGTTCCATTCCAAAGATAGTCTATGGCACACCTACTGTGATCACCTACTATGATCTTCTTGAATCATAAATGTATGGTCAGACACTGTAGTGCCTGCCTTATTTTTGTTTGCATGTCATCTCTCCCATTAGACTGTGATCGTGTTGGATGCAGTGACTGTTTTAGTCTTGCTTTGTGTCCTTAGCACAGTGCCCATCACTTAGTAGGTAATTAATAAATGCTTGCTGTCTTGACTTCAATAAATGAAACTCTTACTGGAGAACTCTTCCAGTCCTTAGGGAGATAACAGAAATATAAGAAATCATTTCAAAACAAACCACTTCGTGGCACCAAAATGCTTGGAAAAATAAGAACATCTGCTCTTCATCCAAGTCCTCTTAATAATAGCTAACATGTAAATAGTGCCTACAATTTGCCAGGCATTGTGCTAAGCACTTTTTTATATCATTTGATCCTCTCAACTCTGGGAGGTAGGCACTATTATTGTCCCCACTTTTCAGATGAAGAAACTGAGGAACACTGAGGTTAAGTGACTTATCCAGGGTCACACAACTAGAAAGTATCTACTGGATTTGAAGTCAGGTCTTCTTGACTCCAGACCAAGTGCTATATCTATTGTGTCACCCAGCTTTTCCCCATCTTAGATGAGACTGACAGACAACCTGTCAGACTTCCTGACACCTTACATATATTCTACCTGGCAAGTTGCATTCTTGTTTTGAGTAACATAGCACTGACAATCAGTATTGGCTATAACAAAAACATGCGGCAAACCCTCTGGTAGGAGATAGTGTGACCAGAAAGAAGACTGAAGCACTCAGAAGAGAAGGATAAAGAGGAAGCCTGGACGTAGCTACAGTTTCTGTCTCTGTAATTTGATGCTGGGACTAGATAACAACTACTCATACTGGAAAATTGCAGATGTCATAATATTTCACATGGAAGCAAAACAAAATCAGCAGCTTGAATATTTAGTCAAATTTATTGGGTTTCTATCTCCTATAGCCAAAAGGACAAAATTGAAGACAACAGATATTTTGCTTTCTTTTTGATGGAATTTCAGAATGGCTTCATGGAAAGTTCACTTGTCCCTAATGTTTCCTGGTCCCTAAATACGCTTTTTGTTTTCTTTTGTTCCCCCCCTCCTTATCCCAGGAGATCCCTAGGAGCCAAATACATGAAATCAACATTCTTTGTAGAAATTCATTCTCATATGGCATGAATAAAGCTACTTTAACATAGACAACAGACTTATTTGCAAGTGTGACTTAAATGATATATGCATGCATTAAATCAAAACTAGTTTTCCATAGAGAGTGACTAGTATCAGCTTATGATTTCTAAAGGGTAATTTTTATTCTAGTGAGTGTCAGTGATGATAATTTTTACAATGACTGGTATAAATTTATGAGACTTTGCAACAATGATATCCCTTGAAATGAAATGAGTGGTGAATAGCTTCTTATTCATAGATTATTAGTTCTAGAAGGGACCTCAGAGACTTCATGTAGTCAACCATTTCATTTGACAGAAGTGGATCAGAGTAGCAAAATGAATAAACCAAGACTCACACATCATAAAGAGCAAACTCAAAATTCAAACCCAGGTCTTCTGACTCCAGGCCTAGAATGTTTTCTAGTCTCACCCTCCAATTAGAGATAAAGGAGATGTTTTCTTCATCACAATGATCTAAAGAGGGTCATTTTTTCATTGTTTACCCAGGACATATGAAAGATGATTTTTTAAAAATAACCTTCTTAAGTCCTCAAAAACCATCTCTCAGATTGTTCTCTATTTCTTAAGTTTGAATTGGGAGAAACAATCACCATAAAAATCAAAGTTGACTCTAAGAATTTAAAATTTAGAGATGGGTTCTATTAAATTCACAATCTAGTTTTCTCTTAGAAATATAGTAATACTGGAAAGACTTATATGAACTGATGCAAAGTGAAGTGAGCAGAACCAGCAGAACACTGTACACAGTAGCAACAATATTGTAGGATGATCACCTGTGAATGATTTATTCTCAGCAATACAATGATCCAAGACAATTCCAAAAGACTCATGATAAAAAATTCTATCCACCTCCAGAGAAAGAACTGATGAACTCTGAGTAGAGACTGAAACATACTTTTCAAAAATTTTATTTTTTCTCTTTTTCCCCTTTGGGTCTGTGTCTTTTTTCACAACATGATTAGTATGGTAATGTGTTTTACATGATTAAACATGTAGAACTTATATCGAATTGCTTACTGTCTCAAGCAGGTAGGAGGTGAGAGAGAGGAAGAGAGAAAATTTGGAACTCAAAATGTTCCTAAATGAATGTTAAAAATTGTCTTTACATGTAACTGGGGGAAAATAAAATGTTTTTAAAACAAAAATATGGTAATATTTTGATAAACTGTTAATCTACTTCGCAAATTGATGACAAGTGTGACCTTGAATAACAACAAAGTATAAGTAGGGAGAAAATGAATATTAGAGTTTTTGTTCTCATATGAGATGTGAAGCAGGATGAAGAACAAAAATGACAGGACATATTTTGAGGCCTCAAAATTAAAGAACTGAAGCAACCATGCAGAATCATGTGATGGCTATCATCTCATCAAAGAATTGTTTAAGCAAAACTCTGATTTAGCCAATGGAGTTAAATGATGGTGGGGACAAAACAATATCTATATCCAACATGACACCTATTACAAGTGAATTGTGAATGTCCTTAGCAAAAAATTTGCAGCAAAATACTTATTCCACATCTGAATCCTTAGGTTCTAAGTGTTTCCTTTTATGGAGGACATTTGAAAAACTGGAATGGTTCCCTAAGAAGGGAAACCATGATAACATGATGGTCAGGGTACCATTGCTATATAAGGATCAACAGAAAGAATCAGGAGTATTTAACCTGAAGAAGAGAACATTGTCAGGGCAGGTGTGGGGGTAGGGGTGAGGGACAGGGGAGATTTTTTATTTTTGTATTCCCATTGCCTAACCCAATATTTTGTACACAGGAGGCATGTAATAAATATATATTAAATTGAAAAGTATCTGCCTTCAAGTATTTGTTGTTCAGTTGTTTTCCAGTTGTATCCAATTCTTTGTAACCCCATTTGAGGTTTTCTTGACAAAGATACCAAAGCAGTTTGCCATTTCCTTCTCCAGCTCATTTTACAGATGAGGAAGCTGAAGTACATAGAGTTAAAAGACTCACCCACAGTCACACAGCTAGTAAATTGTCTGAGACTGGATTTGAACTTGGGAAGATGAGGTTTGTTTTTTTTTTTTTATTTCAAACCCTGTCCTCTATCTACTACACCATCTAGTCACCTCTCAAGTATTTAGAAGGCAGCCATATAGAAGAGGAGTACCCTCTTGGTTTCAGAGGGTAGAATTAGAAGCAATAGGTCAAAGTTGCACAGGCACATTTGGTTCAAAGTAAAGGAAAGGTTGCTAATAATGAGGCAACATAAGTTGCCCCAGAGATAATGGGTTCCTGGTCACTGGAGATGAGTTCATGACTGGAACAAATGAAGGGTTGGATGCCTTGTCTCCTTTCGAAGTTTCAGTTTATATATTCCTACTCCTTTTAGTATTATTATTTCTACTCCTCTAAGCTAGAACATCAGTACATTCACCTCCCTAATCACATCCCAGACAAAAGTGGGGCTACTAAGCTTGGGTGTCCATGGTTAAGAAACTCCGGCTTTGGGGCGGCTAGGTGGCGCAGTGAGTAGAGCGTCGGCCCTGGAGTTGCCAGGAAGAAGGACCTGAGTTCGGATCCGACCTCAGACACTTAGCGCACAAACAAAAACCTAGCCATGTGACCTTGGGCAGGTTACTTAACCCCAATTGCCCTCCAAAAAAAAAAAAGCAAAAAAAAAAAAGAAACTCCGGCTTTCCCAGAAAGTGTCAGCCATAAGTCCCCAGAATTGCTTTCCCCCTTGCAAAGAAATGAAACTTCCAAGTTGCTTTGATCAGATTCTAAAGTAGTTACTGACCCTGAGGGCTGTTTGCCTTTGAAAACATAACAAAACAAAACAAAAACCTTAAAGTTCTTTTACTTGGTCAAAAGTTCTTTTATTTGAGAAAAGAAAGTAGTAGTAGTAGAAGCCCTGACCACACTTACCACATTTTTACACACACACACACACACACACACACACACACACACACACACATACCTATGTACATACATATACATATATACACATACTCTCCAAATCTGTGTATGTATGTGTGTGTTTGTGTGTCTGTATGTGTGTGTGTGTGTGTGTGTCTGTCTGTATGAGTTCAAATGTGACCTCAGACACTTTATTAGCTGTGCGATCCTGGGCAAGTCATTTAAGCTTATTTGCCACAGTTTCCTCATCTAGAAACCGAGCCAGAGAAGGAAATGGCAAACCACTCTAGTATCTTTGCCAAGAAAACCCCAAATAGGATCACAAAGATTTGGACACAACTGAATAATAATACTCTCCAACTATGCACAGCATAATAATTCACATTTATATATTAATTTCAACTTTATAAAGTATTTTCCTTGCAATCACACTGTAAAGTAGAGGTATATTGCCCCCATTTACTCATTGCTGTCATTCCTCTCCAAGCTGCACCCAGTACCTCTTCTTCCAGGTCCCAATTTTCCATCCTAGAAGATCACTTCAGCTCTGTCTTTCTGTATGTATTTGTATCTCTAGCACTTAGCCCAATGCCTGACACATAGTAATCACTTAAATGCTAAGTTGACTGAGTGAGTTTTACAGATGCAGAAATTGGCACTCAGAGAGTTTAAATAATTTGCCCATGGCTAGACAGCTAGTAAGTGTTAGAATTAGAAGGCAAATGCAAGTCCCTTGAAGTCAAATTAAATGCTCTTTTAATCCCTTTCTTATTACCGTAAACTTGATAAACATCAACAAACACAAGTACTTCTCTATACAAAGAGTAACGTGAAAAGAAGACTGCAAAAGAAATGAATTTCAGCTATGTTTGGGTTGGGTGTATATATATACAAATTTATGATAGAAAGATAGATAAAACACACTCAATTGTTTATCTTCTACAGGAAAGTAAGGGGGAAGGAGATGAGAGGGGGGATGATAGAAGAGAGCGCAGATTGGGGGAGAGGGTAGTTATAAGCAAATACTTTTGAAAAGGGATAGGGTCAAAGGAGAAAATAGAATAAATGGGGGGCAGGATAGGATGGAGGGAAATATAGTTAGTCTCTCACAATATAACTACTATGGAAATGTTTTACATAACTACAAATGTATCACCTATATTGAATTGCTTGTCTTCCCAGTGAGGGTAGGTGAAGAGGGGAGAAGGGAGAGAATCTTGAACTCAAAGTTTTAAAAACAAATGTTTTAAAAATTGTTTTTACATGCAACCAAGAATTAAGATATACAGGCACTGGGGTATAGAAATTCATCTTGCCCTACAAGGAAATAAGTGGAGGATGGGGAGATATAAGAGAGGGCAGACTGGGGGAAGGGGTATTCAGTAGGCTTGCCATCTTGGGGTGGGGGTAGGGGAAGATGGGGAGAAATTTTGCAATTCAAAATCTTGTGAAAATGATTGTTGAAAACTAAAAATAAATAAATTGTAATTTTTTTAAAAGATAAAGATAGATATCAAATTTAATCTGACAGTTCCAACATTGCCTCACTTGTCCATGTCCTCTTTTGCACTTCTTTCTTCTCACCTCTATTTCTTTTTTGAGGATTCATTGATGCTCTTTTCTATTTTTTAAAAATATCACCATCACATTTTCATTCTCATCTGTCCCCCCACAAACACAAAATAAAGCCCCTCCCTTATAAAGAATAAACAAGATCATGCAAAAATTAATCTGCACATTGGCTCTGCCTGAAGATGTTTGTCTCATTCTGAACCTTTGGTCCAGCACCCTTCTGTAAAGAGGTGAGCTGCATGCTTTATCATAAATCTTCTGGAGTCTTTCTTGGTCATTATCATGCATTCTTTTTGTTACACTAATAGAGACCTTTTAGCTACTTTCCCATAATACATTTACTTACTCAAAATAGACACATCTACCAACGTACATACATACCCTTACTTCAATATAGCAAAAATCAATGGCTTTGTCAATGTATGGACTCTTCTACTACCCCCTTACAGGTCAAAACCCCTTTGTAACAGCAAATGGTTCTTGAGTGTTTCTAATTAATCACTCTGCAACCAACGTGGTATTTATCTTTGCTTCACTTAGCTAGTCTCTTACTTGGATAGCAGACATGTAGCCTGACACTGGGTGTGTACTTGAAGCCTTTCCAGCTTGGTAGGACCTATCAGAGTTTACATGGCACTGTCATAGCTTTCAAGAACCCAAAATTGCCTCCATGCTCCAATGGAGCAAGCACTGGAATAGGATTTGTATGGGTCAACTTGCATGAAACAGTTTCTTTAATAACTTGATCTTAATGATTACATATTTAATTCCTTAATGTCATGCTGCTATTTTTAAGCCTCCTTTTTGTTCAGTTGTTTTTGTTTTTAAATGTGATAGTGAATAGAAATTAGCTCAAGTCCATGGTCTCACCAGGGCAGCTAAGTCAGGAGAGGACATGGCAGATCATGTTAGGAATGTTCCTGCTGCTGTCTAATGATAAAAGCTCTGTTGAGGCAGCTTATTTTGCTGAGACTCCAAGTGAGACACCTCCCAATTCTATGCAGATCTCCCTCCTTGAATTTTTTTATTATGACCCCTTCTCACCTGCTTCCATCTCAAATGCCAGTGAATTTTAGCATTCTCAATAATTATCTCCTGGTTCCTGCTATAGTTGGGCCTCTGGCTCATGTTCCTTGAGATCACAATGTGAATCTCATCCTTCTTTCCCAGGAGGAGGTGATAATCTTCAGTCCCAGTGACTGCCCTAGTCACAGGCACACACATAAACCCTGCCAGGGTTTAATGATGAATTTACGGTTCTTATCTTGCTCTCAGGTTAAATCACACTATTTGCTTTTTGAACCAAACATATCATCATCAGATCATAGATTTAGAATTGGTAGCATCCATTGAGACCATCTAACACAAACCCCTCATTTAATAGATGAGAAAACTGAGCCTTGGAATGAATAAGTGAATGAAAAAGCATTTATTAGGTCTTTGCTATGTTTTAGATACTGCCTTAAGTGCTGGGAATACAAATAGAAAAAGCAAGACATCCCTGTCTTCAAAGAACTTATATTCTAATGGGAAGGACAGTACACATAGAGATGTTTTATTTAGATAAGCCACAGGGATGGTGAATGGAGTCATACAGTAACTGATTGTCAACTTGTTTCCAGAAATGGTAGTATGGATTTAAATATTGTTCTACATCAGTCAGGAAATAGTGAAGCCTCAGTCATCAGAAGTCAAGGACCTACGGAAATTTAGTTGAGAATGAGAAGATTAATAGAAAAAGTGATACCTGAGTTGAAACTTGAAAGAATGGAGGAGATCCAAAAAAACAGAGATATGACATGGGAAAAGTCAATTTCAGGTGGAAGGACCAGAATGAGCAAAAGACATAAAAGGATGAGACAGTGCAAGACAAGAACAGGATACAGTGGGTGGCCAGGTTGACTAAAACATAGAATACAGGAAGGAGACATAAGGTTGGAACCATATACCATGGACCCCAATTATGGAGGGACTTGAATACAAAAACAAAGAGTTTTTAGTTTACCTAAGAAACATTAGAAGATAGAGAAAGTTTTTAGAGGACTAACATGAGCAGGCCAGTGCATCAGAAAAATTATTTGTGCAACATTGTGGGGAATGGATTGTTTAGAGAGTAGAGATGAGACAAAACTAAGACAGCAGAGTAGCAGGAAAAAGTACAACTACATTCCTGTCCTGCCCCACCACACACACCCAAACAGAGCTTAAAAACAGATCAGCCTGAATCCTGTTTGTGAAATGCAAGAAAAAAATCACAATAATTCATCTTTCCAAATCATATCAACCTATGGAGATAGAAAGTTCTGCAGATACTAGAGATGGGGTTCTAGGCAGGGACAGCTACTTGGAGGATTCCAGTGCAGGGGATAGACTGTGTATCACAGAAGAGGTTCCAGAGCCAGCAAAGAGGGACCTAACTTTGTGCAAGGTGATGGAGTACATGTTATTTGGCAGCTCTATTGCTTATTATTCAGATCCAAGGCACAGATCTCCAGGACTGACTGAGAAGGGCAGAGGTTCCAGTTCCAGTCTTCAGCCCAATCTGAAGACTTTAGTAGAATAACTACAGCAGGATTCTAATACCAAAGGGGAGTTCTACAGTACCAGCAAGACTTTCCAGCTAATTTATTGTGACTAAGTCCAGCAATAGTCTATTGAAACTTCAATTTGGGCAAAGTCATAGGTGTGTTGTTCAGACCTGAACTCAGGTCAAGAACTGCAGGGTCCAGAACAAGAGAGAAGAGAGTAGATTGTATCTTTGCACTTTGGGGGCACTGAAAATGTTCAGGTCCTAAACCTAAGATCCTAGAATAAGTCAACACTCAATTCTCCTAGAAAGTAGCCTCAGAACCAACCCAGACATTCCCTAGAGAAGAGCTCGAACCCTGCTCCTAACATAAAGTCTACAAATTTAGGCTGGAAAAACGAGTAAGCAAACAAGCAGAAAAATCCCACCACAAACATCTATTATGGTGACAGGAATGCCCAAATCAGAAGAAAAGAGTGACTTCAAAACATCTATAAGCAATGTCTCCAAGAAAGATGACTTGACTAGAATTCCTGGAGGAGATGAAGCAAGGGCTGAAAAAAAGTTTTAATGATCTTTAAAATCAAATGAGAGTATTAAAAGAAATGGGGGGGAAGAAATTAGACCTATGGGAAAAAAAAGAAAATTGCCAAAAAAATTAACAGTTTAGAACAAGAAGTACCAAACCTTACTTAAGATGTCAACTGCTGAAAATTATAATGAACCAAAAAAAAAGTTAATGACTCCACAAGGCAACAATAAATATTAGAACAAAGTCAAAAGACTGATAAAATAGAAGGAAAGGTAAGGTATGTCACAGCAAAAAAAAATTGATCTAGAAAAGAAATTGAGGGGAGATAATTTAATAATTACTGGACTAGCACAAAACCATGACCAAAAAAAGTCTAGACATCCTATTTTAAGATATCACACACACACACACACACACACACACACACACACACACACACACACACACATACTACCAAGATTTCCTAGAAGCAGAAGACAAAATGGAAATAGGAAGCATCTGCCAGTCACTTCCTGAGAGAAACCCCAAATTAAGAACTCCTAGAAACATTATAACTAAAATCTAGAACTTCTAGCTCAAAAAAAAAAAAATACCGAGAGCCCCCAGGAAAAAAAGAGAATTCAAAAAGGTATCATAATTAGAATCACACACAATTTAGCAGCCACCTCTATAAAGGAGCGAAAAGCTTGGAATATGAAATTCCAGAAGATCAAGGATATGGGCTTAGAATAAAAATAAGTTATTCAATAAAACTGAGTATAATCTATTAGGAGGGAAAAAATAGATCTTTAATAAAATAGAAGACTTCTAAGCATTCCTGAAAAAAGACCAGAACTACATCGAAGTTTTCAAATGAAAACACAGGTGTCAAGAGAAACATAAAAAGGTAAATATGAATGAGCAATCATAACAGAATAAAGAAAAAGAAACTGTTTGCAAATACATATGTCCTTTCAGAACCCTATCATCTTCAGGGGGCAAAGAGGGTGTCTAATAGGACAGAGAGCCTGGGTGTGGTTCTGTTATGTTTTGATGATCTTAAAAAGAAGAATGGGAAAGGAGGGAAAGAGGAGCATACTGGTAGCAGGGAGAGGAGAGGGAAGATGGAAAAAATTATTTCCCATAGCAAGGCGCAGAAGCAGAGGCCTATACAAATGAGGAGAAAGAGGTGGAAAGAGAGGTGGATACCTGAACCTCACTCTCATCTGAATGTCAAATTAGGGGACAGGGATGCACTTAGTTGACTACAGAAATATATTTTACCCAACAGGGAAAGAGGAAGAAAAAGGGAGACAGAAGAAAAGTAGACACGTGGGAAGGTAAATTAAAGGAGGGAGTAGTCCTAAGGAAAACAAACTCTAAAGACATACAAAAATATGTACAATATCTCTTTTTGTAGTAGCACAGAATTAGAAATTGAAAAGGTACCCACCAACTGGGAAGTGGCTGCACAAGTTATCGTTTATAAATATAATGGAAAATTATTGTACTATAAGAAATGAAGGGAATGGTTCCAGGGCAATCTGGAAAGACTTGCATGAATCAATACAAAGTGAGGTGAGCAGAACTTACACGGTTACAACAATATAGTAAAGAAATATAACTTTTAAAAACTTAGAAACTTTGATTAACAGAATAATTAATCATGATTCCATAGGACTCAGACTAAAGCATGCTTTTCATATCCTGATAGGCTAGAAGTTAGCAAAGCAAGAATAGTGGTAAGTCAAAGACACAAGGCATTTATGATTCAAGAGTCCCCCAAATCCACAAATCTATTATGCTATTATTACCTAATTTCTGTCAATCCCTCAAAGCTCAATAAAATGAGAGGAGATTTTTAGAAAAGTCTAACATGTGAAGAAAAGAACATCCACTTATAAATACTTTAAATATGAAAATCAGACTCTAACCCTTGTGTGTGTGCACATGCACACGCACACATGTGCACACACAGAGGCGAAAACTATAATAAAATGTAGTTGCATTTTTAAAAAATGAACTCCAAAATTTAAGATCAAAATAAGCATTGGAGCAAATTTTTTAAAAAAGAATCTCAAATAAATCAGTAACCACACATTTATTAAAGTTACAAATGGAAAAGCTAGTAATGAATGGTGTTTAATTTAGTTATAATAACAAGAAAAATACTACAGAATCTTTGAAGAATAATGGTTAATGCCTACTGCCGGAACTAAAAAGAGCCCTGCAGGGATTTTTCACACAATACCTTCCACCACACAGAGGGTTTTAGGCAGGGCAATTCAAAACCGTGTTTAAAGCACTGGATAGATAGAAATGGAAGAATACTCATGAAATTGGGAGGGGGCGTAATGTGTAGGGGAGACAGATTTGCACACAAGTTAACAACATTTTCTACTTACTTTTCTTAAAGGGCAGATAAAATTTATTGCAAGCAATTTTTGGAAAACTTCCATAAATTTGGGATAACTAATTGGCACTGGTTCTTATTTTAGAGTAAACAATATGGCTATACTTGACTACCTGTTTTAAATTCATTATGTTGCCCTAAATGACACCCTTTATACAGGTATTCTTCACTGCCTACAGATCACTCTGCATTTATTGTATCCCCATGGCAAACTAGCCTGGTCTCCTCTCATTTGACCACATTACAAATAAAAATTGTTCTAAGAAAGTAACAAAACAAAACACTTGAGTTTCTCATGACAGATTCTTATCAACCTATTTTTTTTTGAGAGTCAGAAGTCTAATTAATTTTCAATATTAAATGGTCTCCGGGAATGTTAGAAAGTTTTCCTTCCTTCTTTCTTTTTTTCCTTCTCTCTCTGGCTCTAAGAACAATTCTACTTCAGTCAAAGAGAGAATTGGTTTTTTTTTTCTTTTTTTTACTTTTTGAAAAATTTATTTTTGGTTTTCAACATTCACTTTATGAGATTTTGAGTTCCAAATTTTTTCTCCCTTTCCCCCTCTCCCTTCTCCATGATGGCATGCAATCTGATATAGACTATACATGTATAATAATATTAAACATATTTCCACATTAGTCATGTTGTACCAACTTATTTCTTTGAAGGACTCATCAGACACTCTTACTCAGCTTAATGGGTGGTTAAGTGGAACATTTGCCACAACTGCAAAAAATTTAGCTTCCAGAAAACCCCTTAAGTTGCTTTTATATCTTCATATGTCTGCTTCTTTGAGACTCATGAAGGAGAGCATGGCAAATGGGGAAAAAATCATATCATATGCACGAAGTACAGTCTTGTTACCAAAATCTTCAAATTATATGTTATCTTAAAATAAACTTTTCTTTAGAGAAGTGAATATATGAATCCTTTTGGAAACCAACTCACTTGTATTGAGACCAATTAACACTCTTATTCTGCAACTGGTGACTTGGTAAAATAATGCAAATGAGCAGAAACATCCAAGAAGCCAGGGAGCCATGTTTCAGTTGTGGAAAGAGATACCTTCTGATATGATGTGCGTTTGGGGTAGCTTAAGGGCTTTTCCCAATCATGGGCAGTTCTAGGTGAAGAATCACAGGAAGCAAGAAGGGAAAAAGTAACATTTAAATCAGCCAGATACTAGAATGATCTCTTCTAGACAATTCTGGGAGGGCCATGAACGCTGTCCCTGAAACTAGGGGCAGTCTGCTCTCTGAACCAAAATGAAATTACAGCAGTGAAAAGCACTGCAGTGGGAGGAGGTGTCAATGGGTTAATTGGGGGAAATGCAGGCCCGAATGAAAAGCAGACAATGGTTCACACTTGGATGCCTGGGGTGAGTTCAACACCAGAGAGAAGAGAGGAAAGAGAGAGAGAGAGGGAGAGGGAGAGAGAGAGAGAAAGAGAGAGAGAGAGAGAGAGAGAGAGAGAATACAAAAAAAAAAATTAACAAAGTTTTAAGAAACAATATGTTTTAAATTTTTTTTAAATTTTTATCACCCTCTTATGTAAACATTCTATGTTATCATGTAGATAGAAGGGAAATGAGAAAAATTGATAAATAATCTATAAAAGAAAGAAAAAGTAGAAGGACTTTAGTGGACCAGTAGATAGAAGACAGAGATGACATAAGAGTTAAGAGCATGAAAACAGGTTAAAAAGAGATAGTATAGAAAACTGTTACCAAGGCCTATGGATTTCCCCTTTACAATATAACTCAAATGTGCCACCTCCCCTTTGATACTGCCACTATCCTGGTGCAGGTTCTCATTTCCTCATGCCTGAACTACTGTCTTCTGGTTGGTTTGCCTAATGCGGCCAATTCCCCACCCCAGCCCAGCCCCAATTCAATAAACTCCAGTAGCTTCCAATTATCCAGGATCAAATATAAAATCCTGTTAGGTCCATAAATCCTTCATAACCTAGTTTCTCCCGACCTTTTCCCAATCTTATTTATACCCCATCTTCTCCTACTTCCCCCATTGTCTTCCATCCTGTAACACTGGCCTCCTTGCTATTCTAGAATAAGACACTACATCTCTGGACATTTTTGCCAACTCTTTACCATGTCTGGGGTTTTCTCCCTCTTAATATGTACCTCCTGGATTCCTTCAAGTTCTAGCTAAAATACCATCTTCTATAGGAATCTCATCTTCTACAGGAAGCTTTCCACAATCCCTCTTAATTTTAGTGTCTTCCCTTTCTTGATTATTTTCTACTTATCCTGCATATAGGGTGTTCAGAGAGGACTAACACCTCTAGTGTAAGGGCTTGCCAAGTGCTTTTCAGGGCTGCTCATTAGCCTTTGGTGTCCACCTATCACCTAATTGTGGACTCCAGAGTGGCTCCAAGAAGTTGTAGTATGCACAATGGCCACATCCCAGTAAACCTTTTTAACAGACAGGCTGAAACAGGTCGAGGGTAACTGACAGGTGTCAACCCCATTGGTGAGTTAGGGAGATGTCTGTCCCAAGAATGTGAACACTTCCCTTTGTGGAATGTGGAACACTTCCCTAAGAACCATTTGTTCCAATATCCATGAAGTCGGCTGAAGCAGGTACTTCGGGGCACTTGGTCAGACATTGAAGATGCCACGATCATCCACTACATCCCAACGTCATCGGTGTCTCAATTTTTGTCTTTGCCACTGGACTTCGATTACTCTGAAAGAGACTTAGTGCTATAACAATTAAACTGTTAAAGGATACTTTATAGAGCTAGAGACCAAAGAAAATTCATCAGAATTTTCTAGAATTTCTAGAAAAATTTAGAAATTCAAAATCTAGAAATTCAAGGGAAATAATGAAAAAAGTGATAAAGAATGATATAATAATTCCACAATCATCAAAACTATTTGGAAATTATTAAAAATAGAAAAAGAATTGCAGGACAGATTGGGTAAGGAATAATCAGAAACAATCACACTCAAAATCCCAAAAGTTAAATAAATTCAAGAAAATACATTCCTTGGGAGAAGAACCTCTTTGACAAGAACAGCTGGAAAAAAAGGAAAACAATTGACAGAAAAAGGGTTTAAACCAACATGTTATGCAATATACCATAATAAATTCAAAATGGGTTTGCACCCTAAATATTAAAATTCATAACACTTTAAAAATCCTATATGATAACCATATAAAGCATGACTAGTAGGAAAATTATTAATCAAAGAATGTATAGAAAAATACAAAAGATAAAGTTAGACAATTTCAACCCACATGAAATTGGAAATATTTTGTAGGAACAAAATCAATGCAATTAGAATGTGAATGAATTAAAAAAACATGTATTAAATGCTTACTGTGTACAAAGCTGTTTGTTAAGTGCTGTGGTTACAAAAAGAAAAGTAAGACATACCTTGCTCTCAAATAGCTCATATTCCGATGGGGGAAACAACACATATAGTAAAGGTTTCAGTTGCAAGTAAGATAGTAAAGTGAAGCAGTCTTTTGGATATGGTGGCAAGGCAAAAGATAAATGCATCTTTTAGTGCAATTTCCATTATGTGAAATGATTCTGTCAAATCAGGTGGAATCTTTGCATAAATTATCTCCAATAAAAAAATTATTGTCAAGACATGAAGTAAACTAACACAAATATATAACACCAGTAGACATTCCCCAATGGAAAAATGATAAAGCATATGAACAAACTTCTCAAAAGGATAGCAAATTATTAACAATTATATGAAAAATTGATCCAAATCAATAATAAAAGGAAGGCAGGTCAAAACAACATTATATTCTACCTTTTACCCTGAAAACTGGTGAGATTTTATCCTTACAAACCGGGAAATATTTTATGTTGGAGGAGTTATGGAAACACAGTCACACTAATATGTAGTTGCTAGAACTATAAATTGGTCTGGAACTATAAACTTTTTTTGGAAAGCAGTTTGGAACTGTATTAAGAAAAAGTGACTAAAATATCCATAACCATTAAAAGAGAGATACTCTGAAAGGCATATATCCCAAAGGAAGCAAAAGACAGAAACAAATGTCCTATATAAATATTCAGTTGAATATGTGATCTCAATTCAAGAATTCCTCCCAGTGATAGAGATCACAACTTTTTCAGGTCTGTCTATCCTATTTGACCTTTTTGCTAATATATTACTGCATTATGTGATAGCCAAATGCCCCAAGAAAAAATGTTTCTTGTCACCTTTAGGCTTACAATTAAACCCACTCTGACAACTCTTTTATTTGCCTTTCAAAGGAGTATCTGTGTGCCATCCTGCCATTGAGAAGATGTTCTTCTTTCTTTTCGTTTTGATTATGGTAAGAATACCAAATTTACTATGATTCACATCCACAATGTGGAGGTCATTAGACAAGAATCTCAGATTTAGGTTAATAATTATCAAATATGGTCCCATGCAGAAGAGTCCATACACATCAAAGGATCCATAACAGTAGTTTTGTGGAAGCATAAGAGCAATATATATGAATATAAAGAATTATTAATTATTAATATTATTATTATTAACTAATTATTAATTCAGTAAAGCAAGGAAAAACATATTTTCTGTCTATACCTCTCTTGAAAGTTAGGGTTTCTGGAGATGTTCTCTCAGTTGCCCAATATGGGAATTTTTTTGTTTATTTTTTCAAAGCAACTAATTTTATTCTATTTTAGAAGCATGAAACCATTAAACATTTTATTGCTTAATTTTTTCAAATTCATGGTAGATATAAAATTTTTTTTCTGTTTTTTTTTCTGATTTGAAATTTTAATATTGAATATCTAGCTCTTCTCTGGTTCCTTTTGAAAGAATAACTTTAATTCCTTGTAATAGTTTTCTGACCAGGTTTCTCCCCTTCCTCCCACTATTTATTCCCTTCTTCACTCTAACCCAGTCTTCATACCAATGCCAAAATAATCTTCTTAATCTATAAGTTTGATCATATCACCCCTACTCTTCTTAAAGATCTTTGGCACTCTCCACTTCTTCTTCCTCCCCTCACCCCAGCCAATACTTACAGGCTCAAACATAAACCCCCTTATTCCAGAATTAAATGTCTTCCTCATTCTAGTTACACTGTATCCTTTTCAGCCTTATCACTCTACTCCATATAGCACATACCCTACTCCAACCAAACTGGACTAATTAATGCCTTTCTCTTGATCTCCCGTTCTTTCCCACTATGTATTTCCCAATATGTATTTATATTGATACCCTCACCTTCCTAGAATGGATTTCCCCCATATCTCTACTGTTTGATAATCTTTCTCCTTCTAGACTCAGTTCAGGTGCCATTTCCACGGATCCTTTTCTGATTCCCCACCACCCGTAACCCCAGTCCCATTTCCAACTAATCTTTTTACTTTCCAACTTCTCACTCCTCTGACTTCTCTCAAGTAACCTTGGAGAGAGTAGTGTCAGCTGAGTAATAATTTCAAAACTTAGATTACAAAGGTGTAGAACTGAGTGGAAAGTGAGAAAATAGAAGCAACAAGTATAGATAGCTTCTTTTGGGAGCTAGTCTATGAAGGAGAGAACAGATACATGACAAATAGCTTTTATTCAAGAACAAACATTTGTCCCACAATAACGTGATTTAAAGTTATATATATATATATATATATATGTGTGTGTGTGTGTGTGTGTGTGTGTGTATGTATATATATGTATATACATATATATGTATATATGTATATATATGTATAATATATATAATAAATAAAAGCTTCTTTTTTTTTTTTTAAAGCAATTGGGGTTAAGTAACTTGCTCAAGGTTACATGGCTAGTCATTTGATTTATGCGTGGGTGCTCATTTTCTGAGGCCGGATCTGACCTCGGGTCATCCAAACTCCGAGGCCTGCGCTCTTACTCACTGCGCCACCTAGCCACCCCTTTAGGGCAATTGGGGTTAAGTAACTTGCCCAAGGTTACACGGCTAGGTTTTTTGTTTGTGCGGATTAGGTGTGGAGGCCGGCTCCCAACTCAGGTCCTTCTGATTCCAGGGCCGGCGCTCTATTCACTGCGCCACCTAGCCGCCCCAATAAAAGCTTCTTTGAGAACAAAGACCAACAACAACTACAAATCAAAACTCTGAATATATTCAGAATTCTGAACAATGTAGCGATCAATTACAAGAAGAAAAATATTTTTTAAATTTCCTTTTCATTTTCTTTAGAAAGATCAAGAAAAATATTTTTCTCTAAAGTCCTTTCCAGACTTCTTGGAAAAGTGAATTGCAAGTGGAGAACAAAAAGGCTTTTCTTAAGGGAATGAATAAAGCATCCTAACCAAACAACTCTAGTCTTGTTCTCATCATTCCCTCCCTACCTGAAGAAATTGGCCCTGGGACCCACCCTTCTCTAATGAGTAAGGCTTAAGATATTAATGAAAGGAAGACACATGCCTTGAAAAGGTTGATGAAATATGCTTCTTATTTCTTGAAAGAGAGATGATGGGCTATAAGTACAAAATGGGACACACATTTACAGAGGCAGATAATGTTCTGATTTGTTTTGCTTGATTATATACTAATAGATTACAAGGGATGTCTTCTTGTATAGGAGAGCATTTGTTATATAGTCATGGTAATAAAAAAAAGAAATGGAAGTAAAAGTATCAATGGAGCATTAAAAGGACACAAGAGAGCAGACAGAAATTTTGAAGAGGACAGACAATTGGGACAATTTTACTACTACTTCATTAAATTTAACTTAAAGCATATGTATTTAATTTTAATCTTAATCTTAACAGAAGTTTTCAGATTCATATAATTTTTTAATTTTTTTTAATTGTGAGATGTTTATATTTGTTCACATTTGTTAAGATCTTAATGAGGAAAATTTTTTTCTTTTTTTTAAAATTAATTTATTAGTTTAGTTTCAGTTAATAAGTTTCAATTCCATAGTTCCTTGATTTTCAAATTTCCTTTACTTCCCTCCCCGCTCCCCACACGACAGCATATAGTCCAGTATATGATCTGCAAATGCATTCATATTAGACATCATTCCAATTACAAAGGCGTATTGTACTAGGTGGGATGAAAGATGGTAATGAAGAAATAAAACCAAACAATGAAAAGAACAAGATCATTTAGTTTGCTTCCATCAGGATTCAGGTTCAGTTCTTTCTAGTTATATCTCTGGATGGCACATTTCTCACTTTCTTGAGTCTTTTGGGATTAACTTATATCACTGCATTGCTGAAAAGAGTCCAGTCTGTCCTAGTTGGTCATCACAGATATGGTATGTCTGTGATTGTATACAGATTTCTTCTGATTCTACTCTTCTCGCTCAGCATCAGTTTGTATAAGTCTCTCCAGGTAATTATGAAATCCGTCACCTCTTCATTTCTTATAGCACAATAATATTCCATTACATTCATATACCACAACTTGTTTAGCCATTCCCCAATTGATGGGCACCCCTTCAGTTTCCAATTCTTTGCAACCACAAAAAGGACTGCTAAAAATATTTTGTACATATGGGTCTTCCTCCCACTACTATGATCTCTTTGGGATATAACCCTAGAAGTGGTATGGCTGGGTCAAAGGGTATGAAATTATTTATAATCCTTTGGGCATAATTCCAGATTGCTCTCCAGAATGGTTGGATAAGTTCACAACTCCACCAGCAATGTATTAGTGTTCCAATTTGTCCACATCCTCTCCAGCATTTGTCACTTTCTTGTTTTGTCATCTTAGCCAGTCTGACTGGAGGGATGTGGTATCTCAGAGTTGTTTTGATTTGCATTTCTCTAATTAATAGTGATTTAGAGCATTTCTTCATATGCTTATAGATATCTTTAATTTCTTTCTCTGAAAATTTCCTGTTCATATCCTTTGACCACTTATCAATTGGGGAATGACTCGTATTCATATAGATTTGGCTCAATTCTCTATAAATTTTAGAGATGAGTCCTTTATCAGAGACACAAGTTGTAAAAATTCTTTCCCAATTTCCCACCTCCCTCTTGATCTTGGTTACATTGGCTTTGTTTGTACAGAAGCTTTTCAATTTAATGTAATCAAAATTATCCATTTTGTATTTTATAATGCTCTCTAATTCTTGTTTGGTCCTAAAGTCTTTCCCTCTCCACAAATCTGACAGGTAAACTATTCCTTGCTTTCCCAAATTGCTTACAGTATCATCCTTTACACCTAGATCATGCACCCATTTGGACTTGATTTTGGTATATGGTGTTAGATAATGGTCTATGCCCAGTTTCTGCCATACTGTATTCCAGTTTTCCCAGCAGTTTTTGTCAAATAGTGCATTCTTATCCCAAAACCTGGGGTCTTTGGGTTTATCGAACAATAGATTGCTATATTCATTAACTGCTTGGTCTCCTGCACCTAATCTATTCCATTGATCCACTACTCTACACCTCTGCCAGTACCAAGCAGTTTTGATGACTGCTGCTGTATAATACAGATGAAGATCTGGCATAGCTAGTCCACCTTCCCTAGCATTTCTTTTCATTAATTCCCTTGATATTCTAGACCGTTTGTTTTTCCAAATAAATTTTGTTATTATTTTGTCTAACTCTAGAAAGTAGTTTTTTGGTAAATTGATTGATATGGCACTAAATATATAGTTTAGTTTGGGTAAAATTGTCATTTTTATTATATTAGCTCGACCCAGCCATGAGCAATTGATATTTTTCCAACTATTTAGATTTGCTTTTATTTGTGTGAGAAGTGTTTTGTAGTTGTGATCATATAGATTCTGGGTTTGTTTTGGCAAGTAGATTCCCAAATATTTTATAATGTCTACAGTGACTTTAAATGGGATTTCTCTTTCTATCTCTTGCTGTTGAGTTTCATTATAGATGTACAGGAATGCTGAAGATTTATGTGGGTTTATTTTATATCCTGCAACTTTGCCAAATTTGTTTATTGTCTCTAGTAGTTTTTTACTTGATTCTCTAGGATTCTCTAAGTATATCATCATATCATCTGCGAAGAGTGATAGCTTGGTCACTTCTTTAGCTAATTTGATTCCTTTGATTTCTTTTTCTTCTCTAATTGCTACTGCTAGTGTTTCTAGTACCAGATTGAATAAGAGGGGTGATAGTGGACACCCTTGTTTCACTCCTGATCTTATTAGAAAGGCTTCTAGTTTATCCCCATTGCATAAAATACTTGCTGATGGTTTTAAACAGATGCTATCAACTATTTTGAGGAAGGCTCCATTTATTCCTATACTTTCTAGTGTTTTTAATAGGAATGGGTGTTGTACTTTGTCAAAAGCCTTTTCTGCATCTATTGAGATGATCATGTGGTTTCTGCTAGTTTTATTGTTGATGTGCTCAATTATACTGATGGTTTTCCTAATATTAAACCATCCTTGCATTCCTGGAATGAATCCTACCTGATCAGAGTGTATTATTTTTGTGATAAGTTGTTGGAGTCTTTTGGCTAATATTTTATTTAGAATTTTTGCATCTAAATTCATGAGGGAAATTGGTCTATAATTTTCTTTCTCTGTTTTATCTCTTCCTGATTTAGGAATCAGTACCATATTTGTGTCATAGAAAGAGTTTGGTAGGACTCCTTCTTCACTAATTTTCCCAAATAGTTTGTAGAGTATTGGAATCAATTGTTCTTTAAATGTTTGATAGAATTCACTAGTAAACCCATCTGGCCCTGGAGATTTTTTCCTAGGGAGTTCTTTGATGGCTTGTTTGATTTCTTTTTCTGAGATGGGGTTATTTAGGTAATTCACTTCCTCTTCAGTTAATCTGGGCAACTTGTGATTTTGTAAATATTCATCCATTTCACTAAGATTGTCATATTTATGTGCATACAATTGGGAAAAATAATTCCTCAATTTTTTTGATTTCCTCTTCATTGGAGGTAGATTCATCCTTTTTATTTTTGAAACTCATAATTTGGTTTTCTTCTTTCTTTTTTTTTATCATATTGACTAAGGGTCTATCAATTTTGTTGATTTTTTCATAAAACCAGCTCTTAGTTTTATTTATTAATTCAATGGTTTTCTTAATTTCAATTTTATTAATCTCACCTTTGGTTTTCAATATTTCTAATTTAGTACTTAATTGGGGATTTTCAATTTGTTCTTTTCTAGCTTTTTCAATTGCATGTCCAATTCATTGACCTCCCTTCTCTCTGCTTTAATTAAGTATGCACTCAGGGATATAAAACTTCCCCTGAGAACTGCCTTTAGTGCATCCCACAAATTTTGGTATGTTGTTTCATTATTATCATTCTCTTGAATGAAATTATTGATTGTTTCTATAATTTCTTGTTTGACCCACCAATTTTTTAGGATTAAATTGTTTAATTTCCAATTATTTTTTAGTCTATCTTTCCATGGCCCTTTATTGCATATAATTTTTATTGCATCATGATCTGAGAATGATGCGCTTAATATTTCTGCCTTTCTGCACTGGATTGTGAGGTTTTTATGCCCTAGTACATGGTCTATTTTTGAGTATGTACCATGCACTGCTGAGAAGAAAGTAAATTCCTTTTTATCCCCATTCAGTTTTCTCCAGAGATCCATCATATCTAGTCTCTCTAAGATTCTATTCACCTCCTTAACTTCTTTCTTGTTTATTTTGAGGTTAGATTTATCGAGTTCAGAGAGGGGGAGATTAAGGTCCCCCACTAGTATAGTTTTGCTATCTATTTCTTCCTCTAATTCCTTTAACTTCTCCTCTAGGAATTTGGATGCTATACCACTTGGTGCATATATATTAAGTAGTGATATTGCTTCATTCTCGATGGTGCCTTTTAGTAGGATATAGTTTCCTTCCTTATCTCTTTTAATTAGATCTATTTTTGCTTTTGCTTTATCTGAGATAAGTATTGCTACCCCTGCTTTTTTTACTTTAGCTGAGGCATAATAAATTTTACTCCAACCTTTTACCCTTACCCTGTGGGTATCCCTTTGTTTCAAATGTGTTTCTTGTAGACAACATATTGTAGGATTATGGTTTTTAATCCATTCTGCTATCCGCCTCTGTTTTATGGGAGAGTTCATCCCATTCACATTCACAGTAATAATGACTATCTGTCTCTTCCCCTCCATCCTATTCCCTCCCCTGTTTATGTTTTTGTTTCTTCCTTCTCCCTTCCCCTCCTTGAAGTTTTCCCTTTTGACCACCCCCTCCCTCAGTGTTCCCACCCAGTGATCCCTCTTCTTAA
Organism: Gymnobelideus leadbeateri; assembly: GCA_011680675.1. NCBI lineage: Eukaryota > Metazoa > Chordata > Mammalia > Diprotodontia > Petauridae > Gymnobelideus > Gymnobelideus leadbeateri. The sequence continues at coordinate 88,902 of WOXC01000333.1, forward strand.
CCTACCCTCTCCCCTTATTACTATTTCCCTCCCTTCTAATCCCCCCCTTCAGTCTCCTCTTTTTCACCCCTCCTTACCCTTCTGCTTTCTATAGGACGAAGTAAGTTTTTATACTTATCAGAGTGAATTACTCCCCGTTTGATTCCAAACCAATGAGAGTAAATTTCAAACATTGCTCCTCTCCCTCCCTCCTTTTCCTCTATTTAATGAATTTATGTGTCTATTCACATTAAAATCTTAAACTTCACTGATTTAAGTTGATCCCTCTTTGAACCAGAACCAGTGAGAATAGTGTTTAAATGATGTTCCTCTCCCTCTTTCTTTCCCCTCTTCTATAGTGTGTGTTTTTTTTTAACAGTCTTTATATTATCTTTATTTCCATATTTGTGTGCCTGTCATTACCACAAGTAGACCACAAGTACACCGAGAAACTTATATGCCAATTATAAAATCAGCTATGTTCTATTTATCTTTGTACTTTCAGTAAGAAATAACACTGCAGAAGTGCTTAATAAACATTTGTAGAATGAATAAATGAATATACCTAGGATACAAATACAACACCAGCAGTACAAAATCTTGCCCAATCTATGTAGCTAATGTTCCATGTTTTTAAAAGTTGTTAAAAAGCACATTTCTTTATTAACATTTAATGAGATAATATACAGTTTCAAATAATACGGTCCTTAGGCTCTAACCCTTACTCTTCTTTAAAATCACCTTTCCCGCAGCAATAATGTGCTTCTCCTTAATTATCTTACTCTTGTTCTGAAAAGCCTGCATCCTGGTTTCTTCTGCTAATCGATGAAGAAATAGCAAACAGTTCAAGTGTACCCACAGGTCGACGCCAGACTGGAGGTGCAGCTGAGGCTTCCATCGCTTGAAGAGTTTCCTCAGGTAGCCGCGGGGAGCCTTGCGCTTCAACACCCGGGCTGCCGGCACCACTCCTGCCGCCATTCTCTCCTCGTCCTCCTCCTGCCTGGCACCAAGGCCCCGCACTGGGCGGCTGACTGAGATCAGCAACGGACAGGGAAAAATCAGAGAGTCAGCAAGGAGAGCCGAGCTTTCTTCCGACCATTCAAATCCCCCGCCCGTGGCTCGCGCCCTATAGTGTGTTTTAATGTCCCTTCTGATGGCATATTTTACCTTTTCCTAGCTCATCCTTTCCTTTTTCCCATTACAGTACCTTTGATCCCCTTAATAGTTTTTTTTTTTAGACATCAGGTTAGTGCATTCATACCCACACCCTCTATCTAAGTATAACCCTTTTGAAGGTCATGATAATCATAAAGATTTTGAATATTGACAGTTATCAGCTCCATATATAGGGATGTGAACATTTTGCTCTTGTTGCATCCCAAGTAATGAGCGTGTGTTTGTGGGTGTGGGTGTGTGCCCTTATGCATGTGTGAGTCTGTGTTTCTCTTGTTTACCTTTTTATGTCTTTCTTGAGTCTTGTAATTGGAGATCAAATTTTCCATTGAGCTCTGGCTTTTTCATCAGGAACATCTGGAAGTCCCTTATTTCATTAAATAACCATCTCCTTGCCTGGAAGATTATGCTCAGTTTTGCCAGGTAGTTAATCCTTGGTTGTAGTCCTAGCTCTCTTGCCCTATGAAATATCAAATTCCAGTCCCTCCGCTCTTTTAATGTAGAAGCTGCTAGGTCCTGTGTGATCCTAACTGTAGTTCCTCGATATTTGAATTGTTTCTTTTTGGCTGTTTGTAGAGTTTTTTCTTTAATCTTGTAGTTCTGGAATTTGGCTACTATATTTCTTGGAGTTTTCAGTTTGGGATCTCTCTCAGGAGGAGTCCGGTGAATTCTGTCGATAGTTATTTTATCTTCTGATTCCAGGACCTCAGGACAGTTTTCTTGGACAATCTCTTGGAGGATGTTGTCTAGGCTGCTTTTTTCATCATGGCTTTCTGGTAGACCAATAATTCTTAGGTTGTCTCTCCTGGATCTGTTCTCTAGGTCAGTTATTTTTCCAGTGAGATATTTTACATTTTCTTGTAATTTTTCGATTGTCTTGTTTTGTTTGATTGACTCTTGCTGCATCATAGAATTCTGAGCTTCAATTTGATTGTTTCTAATTTTTATCGAATTACGGTCTTCAGTTATTTTTTGAAGTTCCTTTTTTAGGGAGGTATTTTCTCCAATTACTTCACTGAGACGTTTTTCCAAGTTGGTCACTGCCTCCCTGATTTGGTCTTTAAAATTTTTCTTGAGCTCCTCCAGGAATGCTATTTGGGCTTGAGACCAGATCATGTTTCCTTCTGTGGTCTCAGGTGTGGGTAGAGAGTCTATATTGTCCTGTGTGTTTTGTTGTTCTTGCCTTGCATAGTACGCTCGAATAGACTTTTTTGCCTTCCCCTTCTCCTTCTCTGCTTCTTTTTTTCCCATTGTGACTTCCTGTTTCTTAGTTTCTCAGGCTATGAGTTTAGGGCCTGATCCTTGACTTTGAATACCTCTGGGTGGCTAGTTTATGGCTAAGTCAGGGAAGTCAATGAGGGATGTAGATGAGTAGGTATGGGTGCCTCTGATCACTTCAGATTTCTGCCTCTATACCCCTGGGCTATAAGTAGGCTTTTGTTGGTAAGGAGAGGTGGGGCTTGTTGGGACCCCACCCTCTCTTCTCTTCAGACTCCTGGCTATCTCAGTTACACCCCTTCTTGGAGATTCTCAAGCCTGGGGCTATTTCCATTAACTTGGGATTTCAATCTGGGTGGGAGACTTATCTTTGGGTTTTCTGCTTCATGAAGGAGGGATGGGAGGATTGGAGCAGCTAGAATTTACTTTGCCATTCCAGCCCCTGTATTATACAGGCAGGCAGTTTCTAAACTTCCAGGCTGGGGGCCGAATGCAGCTAGAGAAGCCGCTCTTTCCACTGAGGGCCCAACTCTCCTACCTGGCTCCAATGATCCTACCCGTCTGAGAGATGACTGTGATACGTCCTCGGTAAGTCTGCAGGCTCGGGCTTTTGCTCTCTCTAGTGTAGTCTGCTTGTCTGCTCTTAGGTCTGAGCTGTGCAGACCCCATGCGCTCTGCGCTCGACCAGTCCTGACACACTGGGCTACCTCCTGGGCCGGACTCTGCCACACTTCGTCTTCCAGTGGGCTCCGTCACTCCAGTTTCCACTCAGATTTACCCCAGGAAAATTTTTAAAAGAGAGATGAATAGGATATGTAGAAAAAGAAATGATCACAATGGAGCAGTAGGGTTTCATCAAGAACAGATCATATCAGACTAACATCTTTTTTTTTTTTAAACAGGATTACTAAATCTCAGGAACTCTGTAGCTATCATAACCTTGATCTTAGCAAAGCTAATGTATCTCATGGTATCCTTGGAAGAGAGGAAAAGATGGAGAGATGTAAGTTACATGGTAGTATAATTAGATGGATTTAGAATCAGTAGGATGACTAGACTGGAAGAATGGATATTAATGGTCTCAGGTCACCCTGCAAAGAGGTGTCCAATTGAGTACCTTGTGGATTTGTCCTTGGCCCTATGACTTGGATAAAGGTAAAGACAGCAATCTTATCAAATTTTCAGGTGCCAAAATATAATAATAATAAATCAAAAGGATACAATAAATGACACAGTTGAAATGCCAAAACATCTGAAATTGGTAGGCTAGAACACTGGGCTGAATCTAATAAAGGTCTACATTTTAAAGGATAAGAGGAACTTATATTCATACCTGACTTTCACTTGGGTTCAAAAATCACTTCACAAATAAAATGTAGGGTAGATATGGTTAAATAGAAGTTAATCTGGAAAAGATCTGGGAGTTGTAGTGGACACAAACTCAATATGAGACAACATTACAACACGGCAGTCAAAAAAGCTAACGGGATCTTGACCTACTGTAGCAGCAAGCACCCCAGCATCCCCAGAGTGGCTGCCAACACAGGTTCTTAGATCTGCTTTTCAAAAGGAAAGCAACTCAAAATGGGTTAACAAGCTTACTTTAATCAAACAAACATATATTACTTAGTTCAAGGGGAAAAGGTCAGCACCCTGAACTTCAGAATATACAGACAGATCAAACAGACAGGCTTCCAAACTGTCCAACCATTATCAATATCAAAATAACAGTTACCAGAGAGGGAAGCATCAACATCTGGGTTTTCAAAGCCGGGGGGCTCTCAACGGCTGCCCAGAGTCTCATCTGGTCAAGTCACACAATACTTCTCAAAGTGAGCCCCAAAGCAAAGCCTCAAATCAGGGATTATATAGTCTTCTCCTGGCTCAGAGAATGTAACCACCCTCTTGACCCACTGCCCAATCACACAGCATCAAGGTGTGGTCATTCCTGAAAACCAAGCCTCCTGCCACAGGCTCCATGTGACCACATTTAGCCTATTAGGAGGCAGAGCATATTTTCAAATCAAGGAAGGCTCTCAGAGTCACTTAAGTCAATCAAAGTCTCTTAAGCCAATCAAAGGGCCTAGGGGCAGGGAAGATCTTCAAATCTGCATTTCCATTACACCTACATTAAGAGAAGCCTAGTTTCCAAAAATAAGATGATAGTCTCATTGTACATGACCATTGTCATATCACAGCTAGGTAAATCAACTCTACAAAGGGTACCCCAACTTGTCACTACTCCTGAAATCAATTAGAGTAAGTCAATACAGCAATTTGAATGAGGGCTTTTCTGTAAGTTCTAGGAGTTTTAAAATGAGGATGACTTAATCAGTTTCTTTTACCATTTGGCTTCATATATTTGATGGAAAATAACTCTTTACAGAGGTGGTTGTGGGATTATGTGTGTGTGTGTATCCAGTTTAAGGAAGAATGAGGAAAAAATATTTAAATCCAGGTTTTTCTGACTTTGTGTCCAGTACCCCATCCACTGCACCATACTCTTCTAAAATTTACTGTGCTTCTCAAAGTGCCATGCATATATGTTTCATAAAAATGAAAACATAAGTAAATATTATATGACCACATCTTAAATATTTCTATGTGAAAATAGAACCCACTGAATAAGAAAGCCAAATATTTAATAAACCCACCATCTAAAAATTGAAAAAGCAAATAAATCACTATTCAGTTTAAAAATAGCCTACTGGGAAAACTAGGTAGCTACATGGCCAAAAAAAAAAAAGTTTAGATCCATACTTCAAGCCATGCATCACAATAAATACCAAATGGATCAATAATCTGACTATGCATACATGCATGCATACATACATACATATATATACACATATATGTTCTTTTAAAATAGGAATAAAAAGGAGTGATACATTCATTTCCACTATAGAGACAAGATATTTAAATCAATTAAATAGAACACATCATTGACAAAAATCAGTGGGCAAAGACAAAAATTATTTTGTACAGCAAAAAAAAAAAATCTCTTTAAAATTAAAAGAAAAGAAACAAATTAGGAGTACTCCTTTTCTTTTTCTTTTGTTCTACAAGTTTTTGAGTTCCAAATATTCTTAACCCCCATGGCAGCATGCAATCCAATATAGGTTCTACGTATACCCTCACATTAAACATTAGTCAAGTTGTAAAGAAGAATTGTAACCAATGAATGAATAGCAAGAAAGAAGAAACAAAACAAAATGAAAAAGAGAGAAAGTAGTTTGCTTCAATCTGCATTCAGACTCCATATATCTTTCTCTGGATGTGGATAGCCTTTTGCATCATGAGTCCTTTGGAGTAGTCTTACAACCTTGCATTGCTAAGATGGGCCCAGTCTATCAAAGTCAGTCATCACAGATACAATGTGTCTGTAACTATGTACAATATTCTGTTGGTTCTGCTCCCCTCACTCAGCATCAGTTTATATAAGTCTCTCTAGGTTATTGGGAGCACTTTTTTGTAGGAAAGGTCTAAAGACTTGCCAGAAACTATAAGGAACTTAGTCATATCTACTCCCTCCCAATGCAGAAATAATCAAAGAACATGAGCAATTTAGAAAAGAAGAAAACTTCTTAATGTGGACCTTTGCTAGGGTAGATAGATAGTGAGCAAGTATTGTTTTTGTCAAATTTTGCCAAAATGTAACATTTGGAACTTTTCATTTGTTTATGAAATAGGTTTGCAGTAAATTTTATAAATAGCATGATTTTTTAAAAAATCAGAATAGGATACTTGTCATATCCTATTATAACTTTACAAATTCAAAAATCTAAATGTTCACATATATTGGAATATATGTAATAAATTATAGTAATATATGTAATAAATTATATGTAATAAACTCATAAGAATTTCAAGAAGATTAAAAGGCTGTTCATTTTTCCCATGAAAAAGATTCAAGGGGATTGGGAATCTAATGCAACTCATTATATTCAATTTATTAGAAATGTGGATTGAAATTTAAGAAAAAGAAGCAATTGAAGACATAAATGACTTGAGTTTTATTGATCTTGAAATTATTAAGATATACTTTGTCCACACAGTCAAAGCAAAGTAAACATTGAGAATTGTTTTGACTGAGAAGACCTGAATTTGGGGGAGTTTTGATAAACTCAAAGATCAGAAAATCAGAAAATCTCAGAGTTGGAAGGACCTCAGAGGTCATTGGTTGTAACCCATACCCAAAGCAGGAATTCCCTCTGAAAAATCCCAAACAAATGGTCATTCAGTGAAATTCACTACCTAATAAGACAGTTCCCCTCAACTCCCCGTCCCCCCCAACCAAGCTTCTCCTCATTCCAATTCAACCTTTTCCTGGCCACCAAAGTGATTTTCCTGAAGTACAGTTCTGATCACGCCACTATCCTACTCAATAAAATGCATCAGTTCTGTATTACCTCTGCAATCAAATATATACACTCCTCAATTTGACACATCTCTTCGAAATATAGCCCCTTCCTATCTTTCCATTCTTCTTACAAATTCTTCCTCTCCATTTATTCTGTAATCTACCCATACTGACTGGCTCATTGCTCCATGTGATGCCCTACCTCTCCATACCTTTGCACTGGCTATCCCCTTTACCTGGAATGTTCTCTCCATCCACCTTCACCTTCACCTCTAGGAATCTCTGATTTCCTTGAACACTAGGCTCAAGTGTTGCCTCCTACAAAAAGTCTTTCTAGATCCCTCTCTCCCAATCTACTCTCTCCCAATGAAGAAATGATCAAAGAACATGAACAATTTAGAAAAGAAGAAAACTTCTTAATGTGGACCTTTGCTGGGGTAGATGGTGAACAAGTATTCTATTTTTTGTCAAATTTTGCCAAAATGTAACATTTGGAACTTTTCATTTGTTTATGAAATAGGTGCACACCCTCCACCCTCTCCTCATGCCCCCAGTGCACACCCTCCCCAGGCTACCTAATATTCATTTTGCATATGTAAAAAAGGACTAGACAACAAGGCACATTTGGAGGATAAAGGAAGCCTTCATAGAAGAGGTTGAACCTCATCTGGACCTTGAAGGAAGACAAGAATTATTAGTAGCAGAGACAAAGAGCAAATATTTTAACAGTGGAAACAATGCAATGGCATGAAAATGGAAGAATGGGATGATGAATTTAAGGAAACAACTCTTAATCATCCCTAATTCTTCTCTGCAGGATAAAGTTCTCCAATTCCATCAGTTAATGATAATAATGTTTCCTTCCTCTGGACACAGCCCAATTTGTTAGCGTATCTTCTAATATGTGGTGCCAAGAACCAAATATAATACTCCAGAAGTGATCTGACTAGGGCAAAGTATGATGGGATCACCACCTCCCTCATTGTTGTCAACCTGATGCGATGGATATAGATTGTTTTATTTTTGTTTTGTTTTGGCTATCTGCTGACATGTTCAGATTGTGGTCCATTAAAACTTGTGTGTGTGTTTTTTCCCTACAGAAACAGTTGTTTAGTCATGTCTTTCCCCTATCCAGTCCCTGTGTGATTGATGTTTTTTCAATAACAATCTAAAATGTAGAACTAAGATTCGGCTCATTTTCATTCTGTTGAGATCTTCAGGGATCCTAATCCTTTCAGATTATAATTATTTCATCTAATAAATCAGCATTCCCTTCCAGCTTCATGTCAGCTACAAATTTGAAAAGTATATCATTTAAAGTCTTATTTTATTTTTAATGTCCTTTACATTTATATCATATTTATTTCCAAATATCCTTCTTCTCTCCATCTAGTGAGATAGCCCTTTTAACAAAGTTTTTTTCTAAAAGAGGTTTTAGTCCAAACCATGTAAAAGAGGATTCTGAACAACTTCTGGATCCCTAGCACCCACAGAAGAACACAGAGGAGCTAACCTCCCACTGAGGACAGCCCAGCAGCCTTGCAGGGAGGGCCAGTGCAGTGCTCTGGGAGCCAACAGCCCAGTGCTCAGAAAGCAGAGCCCAGGTCCAAATGAGCCATGGTTTTAGCCCAAGGGCGGCCGGGCCAGCAGCTGGCTGGAGGGACCCCAGAACACCAGCAGCTGTGGCAATTCCAGAATTATCAACACAGATATGCCTAGGACAAAGTGAGAGGTTAGTGCCCTATGGACTTTGGGACCAGTATTTGGGGAACCCATCGGCTTCTTCCCCCAGGGGCGAGAAGTGGCTGAGGAGACTCGGCATAGACTTCATTTTGCAGCTTCAGTTGTAGCTTCAGCTCCTGGCCTGCGAACTGTAGGGAGATCCAGTGATCAGTCTTGGGGGGTAATCGCTATTGCTTTAACCTGCTTGGATCTGGATTGTGACCTGGGGGGGAGGTCTGGGGTGGGTATCCAACTTGCCAAAACCAGAAGTTGTGAAGACGCCAACATTCGGAACGGAAGCTCTCCTGTCTGGTGGCAGAGTCCTACTGTGGCAATAAGCCCAAAAGTCAAGTAATTAAGTGGCAACATGCCTAGGCAAAGGAAACAAAATAAACAGAAAAATGCAACATTAGACTCCTATTTTGGGGGCAAAGAGGATCAAAGCAGGAAACAGGAGGAGGACCGTGAGGTCAGAAATCCTGCTCCAAAAGCCCCAAAGGAAAATATGAGTGGCCATATACAGGCCATAGAGGACCTTAAGAAGCAGATAAGAGTGGGGCGGCTAGGTGGCGCAGTGAGTAGAGCGTCAGCCCTGGAGTCAGAAGGACCTGAGTTCAGATCTGGCCTCAGACACTTAACACACACACAAACAAAACCTAGCTGTGTGACCTTGGGCAAGTTACTTAACTGCAATTGCCCTCCAAAAAAAAAGCAAAAAAAAAAAAGAAGCAGATAAAAGAAATGGAGGAAAAATTGGGAAGAGAAATGAGAAGGATGCAGGAAAAGTATGAAATGAGAGTCAACAGCTTGACTGAGGAAAATAACACCCTAAAAATAGACTAACTCAAATGGCAAAGGAGGTCCAAAAGGGCAATGAGGAGAAGAATGCCTTAAAAAGCCAAATGTGCCAGATGGAAAAAGAATCTCAAAAGTTCACCGAGGAGATTCATTCCTTCAGAGTTAGAATGGAGCAAATGGAAGCTAATGACTTTATGAGAAATCAAGATGCTATTAAACAGATCCAAACAAATGAAAGAATAGAAGGCAATGTGAAATATCTCATGGGAAAAAACACTGACCTAGAAAATAGATCCAGGACAGATAATTTAAAAATTATTGGACTACCTGAAAGCCATAATCAAAGAAAGAACCTAGAAATCGTTCTTCAAGAAATTCTCAAGGAAAATTGCCCTGATGTTTTAGACCCAGGGGGCAAAATAGAGGTTGAAAGAATCCACAGATCACCTCCTGAAAAAGATCCCAAAAAGAAAACTCCCAGGAATATTATAGCCAGGTTCCAGAATCCCCAGATCAAGGAGAAAATACTACAAGTAGCCAGGAAGAAACAATTTCAATATTGTGGAAACACAATCAGAATAGCACAGGACCTGGCAGCTTCTACACTGAGGGACTGAAGGACATGGAATATGATATTCCAGGGGGCAAAGGAGCTGGGATTGAATCCAAGGGTCACCTACCCAGCAAAACTGAGTATTTTGTTTCGGGGGAAATTTTGGTCATTCAGTGGAATAAAGGACTTTCAAGCATTCTTGAGGAAAAAACCAGAGTTGAATAGAAAATCTGACATCCAGACACAAGAAGCAAGAGATGCCTGAGAAGGTAATCAGAGAAAAGAAATCAAAAGGAACTTATCAAAGTTGAACTATTTACATTCCTACATGGAAAAACAATATCTGTGACTGATGAAACCTTTCTCAGTATGAAAATAATGGAAGAAGGGTGTATGGTCATATGAATACATATGTGAATGTGTGTATATATGTTTACAGGTATACATGGATAGAGGGCATAGGTTGAATTTTGTGGGGAGGGATGATACTTAAGAGGTGAAGTTATGAGGTGAGAGAGGAAAGTGACAAGAGGAGATGGGGAGAGACAGGGTAGGGTAAACTATCTCATGTAGAAGAAGCAAGGGGAAGTGGCTGCAGGGGAGGGGAAGAAAGGGAAGGCAAAAAGGCAAAACCATATTCTCATTGAATCTGGCTCAGGGAGAGAATGACATACACACTAAATGGGATATCTCACCCTGCTGGAGAGTAGGGGGAAGGGGGATGAGAGAGGGGATGATGGATGGGAGGGCATTCTGGGGGGAGGGGAGGTTGGAAGTACCCACTTTCAAAGATGGACAGGATCAAAGTAGGAAATGGACCAGGTCGGGGGTGGGATGGGTGGGAGGGAATTATAAGCAGCCTTTTACAATATATCTACTATGGTAATGTTTTGCATAGCTATACATGTACAACACATACTGAATTACTTATCTTCCCAGAGGGAATAGGTGACAAGGGAGGAAGGGAATGGATCTGAAATTCAAGGTTTTAAAATTAAATGTTTCAAATATATATAAATACTATTATTAATACTATTTTGCATGTTATTGGGGGATAAGATGTTCAGGCACTGGGGCACAGAGACTCACCTCACGCTAATGGTAAAGTCGAAGGGGATATGGGAGAAGATATGGGAGAGAGCAGATTGGATGAGGGGATATCTTTTGGGACTGCTATTCTGGGGTGGTGGGTAGGGGAAAAAATTGTAACTCAAAATCTAGCGGAAATGAATGATGTAAACCAGAAATTAATGAAGCATTTGTTTAAAAAAAAAGTCACCCATTATGGTGAATCTTCAATAAACTTTGCTTTTCTTTGGCTGAAAAATAAAATAAAATAAAAATGTTTTAAAAAATGAATCAAAACCAATCCACACACTGACCTTTTCTGGTGGCATATACAGTCCTCTATGCCTGTAATTTCTCACTTTCAGAAAGAAGAAGGAAATGAATTTTCTTAGCTCTTCTCTAGGGCTCAACTTGGTCATTATAATTGTAAAACATTCGATTTTATTGTATTGTTCTTTTCATTCATATAATTATGCATATTGTTTTCCTGGTTCTTCTTACTTACATTCTTCACCAGAGCATACAAGCCTTTCTAAAGTTTTTTCTGAATTATTTCTTGTACCTCAAGAAAACTCCATTATATTAACATATCATAATTTCTTTATCCATTCCCTAAATAATAGTACCCATGTTATTTCTAATTCTTTGCTACCACATAAAATACTGAAGAATCCTTAGGCATATAGGAGAATTTTCTGTCTTTGGCTTTCTTGGTGTGTGTGTGTGTGTGTGTGTGTGTGTATGTGCGTGCGCGCAAGTGCGCTTCTGTGCATGCATAGGTATGTATATATCTGTGTATATAACAGTGTAATATCTAAGTGAAAAGACCAATCATCTTAATCACCTTTTAAAGCGTAATTTCACATTGTTTTCTAGAATGATAAAACCAAATCACAGCTTCACTAACAATGTATTAATGTGTCTTTCCATTGCTATTCTAGTTTAAACCATTCCCATTTTTTGGTCATTTTTTTTCAATTTCTGGGTGTAGAGTGAAATCTCAGAATTGTTTTGATATATATTTCTCTTATTATTAGTAATTTGGAATCTTTCATATGATTGTTAATAATTTGTAATTTTTCTTTTGGGAACTATTTGTTCATATGCTTTATCCACTTATGATAAATATATCAGGGGCACCTAGGTGGCGCAGTGAGTAAGAGCGCCGGCCTCGGAGTTGGGATGACCAGGGATCAAATCCAGCCTCAGAAAATGAGCACCCACACATAAATAATGACTAGCCGTGTAACCTTGAGCAAGTTACTTAACCCCAATTGCTTTAAAAAAAAAAAAAAAAGATAAATATATCATCAGTACCTTCACCTAACTCATAAATAAATAAATAAGTCAGTGATAAATATATTAAACACATATGCCCAAGGACCAGCAACACTGATTCATTTTTTCCCCTTTTAAAAATTTTGATGGAACAAATAAAATTAATACTCCCATATACACATACACAACAACAAAAAAAAAGAGGAGTGCATATAAAACCACAAATCTCTATTACATACAGCTTACTTTTCTTTTTAAGTATATAATTAATTTAATATGTAACTTTCCTATTTGTAATTCTTTCTGTCCTTCCTTTTCTTCTTTTGTGCATTAAAAGTCACTTCAGTGACTCCTTTTTTTCTCTTGGGAATCCAGCCATAATCTCCTGTTGCATATTAACCCCTCTCTCTCCTATTGGAAAAAAACAAATAAACTTTGTAGCAAATATTAATATTTAAACAAAACAAATTCCCACTTCAGCAAGGTCCAAAACTGAATCAATATTGATTCCTTAAGCATCCCTCCTTGAGCTTGATTATTCAACCCTTTCTCAAATCGTATATATGTATTATCCTCTAGTTTACATCTTTCCATCTTGTCCACAAGAATATTATGGGACTTTTTCAAACACCTTGCTGAAATCCAACATACAATATATGTGTACATATATATGTATGTGTAGAGAAACAGAGACAGATAAACATACACATGCTGTTCAGTCATTTTTTTTTTTGGTCATGTCTGACTGTTAATAATTCCATTTAGGGTTTTCTTAGCAAAGATATTAGATTGATTTGCCATCTCCTTCTCCAGTTCATTTTACAGATGAGGAAACTGAGGCAACTGGGTAAAGTGACTTGCCCAGGGTCTCACAGCTGGTGTCTGAGATTGAATTTGAACTCAGGTTTTCCTGACTCCAGGAATCACAGATTGTGGTATATAGGAATAAGAACTGGATCCATGATTTCACTCTCAGGTGAGTCCTTTTTTTTTTTTTTGGCAACTTAATATCTTAGAGAGTTTCCTAGATCTCTGAGGGGTTAAGTGACTTGCCCAGGACCATGCAACCAGTATGTGTCAGAAACAGGACTTGAACTTAGGTCTTCTTAGTTTTCAGGCTAACTCTTTATTCCCAATTAAACTTAATCAAAGTTGATTTGATATGACTTATTCTTGATGAACCAATGTGAGTTTGTAGTGATTACTAGTGCTCTTTCCAAGTGCTCATGACTCACCTCTTTCATGATGTGTTCTGGAATTTTACTAAGAGAAGAATAAAAGAGGTAAGTGCTGCTCCAGGGATTCACTCAAAAAGGTGGCTGGAAGGGATTTTAAGATGTTATTTAACTTATCTTGCAGCCTAAAAGCAAACTGCATTATAAAAATATTCAAATCTCCCCTAATTTTAAAGAGATTTTACAGAAGGAAATCCACAATTTACCTACCTGGTTTCTACCTTAATTACTCTTTTAATTACATTTTAAAATTATAAGAGACTAAATAATTGGGTAGAAAATTTAAATTTTTAAAATATTATTTGAGAATGATTAAAAAGCAAAGGATAGACTACACCTCTGACACCCATTGTAATTTGACTACATAGGGCCCAATATGATTTATGAGAGAAGAGGAAAGAATGAAATTTTGTTAAACTGACTCTTGGCAAACAAAATAAGTATAAGGAAAATAATGATTATCTTTCTTGACACAATATTTAACATTCTGATTTTAATAACTAGTATTCTGTTCAATAATTTACACAATCTAGGAAATAATGATTGGGGTTTTTTATTTTCAATTTTAATATGAATGCGTAAAACTATCCTATAGGTACTGATTTGTAATAGTTTACTTGGAATATGCTGACTTCGTACTTACTAGCTCCATCTATTCAATGCATTACTCAATAACACTGAGGAGGAAAAGTATCTTAACATCTCTTAAAGATCCAAAGTCTCAGGAAGTCCGAGAAGAAATGATGGTTTTCCCATTCATAGCACACAAAACATCTTAAGGATTAAGACAATTGCAGTCAAAAAACCCTATTCGTCTATTATAGACAGAGATCCTCAAAGCCTTTAACTTCATCAGATTATGCAGACAATGAGTATACAGTTTCCTTAAAGAGACTTTAGTAGGAGTAACTAACTCCTTGCAAATAAGAAGCCTTAGAAAGGAGTCAGAATAACTGGGGAGGGGGAAGGGGGGAGGGGGGAGGGGAGGGGATTACTGATGAAGTTGTGAGGTCACACTGAGAGTTAAGAGCCAGGATACTGCATTATTTCTCTAGAGCTTAGTGGAACATTTACTGTTCTGTGACATATTTGGATTAAAGAAAGTGACAGTGGTTTGTTCGAAGAACCTGCTTGGATTTAATTTTTTAAAGAGATCAATTGATGGAAGTACATAAGGAAATGAGAATCTGCTGATAACAATAGCCTAAAGGGGAAAAGCTTTAAATTCAGACTGTGATTATTAAACTACATGCAACAAAAGACTGAATATCTTTCTTTGGACAGTCAGGTGTAAGAGTTCAGCTTCTTCATCATTCAGGTGATGTAAATAACCAAATGAAAGAATCTTTCTCGAAGGGATATTTATAATTCTCATTTCTGAACTTTGTGATAAATCTTCAGATCCCATGAGGTTGGTATGCAGATGAGACATTTAAGAAAGACCATAATACCCTGTTATCATCTCCCCACATGTGACTTAGTAGCACAATAGCTTTGGAATACTATTCAGTCACCAATTTGGATTTCTATTGAATCCATCCTCTTGTTCCAGACCTTCCACATTCAAAAGGCATCACTTCAAACTTTTGGGGCATTCAGGGAAAGGAGGATCTGAGTAAAGAAGTCCTCAGTTGGAATCTAATGATGTGACATAAGAACAAAATTAGAAATGCACAAATTCTACCTTTCTCTGAATATTTTTTAAGACTACTGATTCCTGGAAAAATGATTACAGTGTGGGTCTAAAGTATTATTAACAGAGCTGAGAATGGTGGGCAGGAAAGAAAATTTGTGCTTATTTTTGTGTTGTGAGTCTGAATACATAGTGGTATGATCATTGGGCTCTCTGTAGAAACACAAAGTTGATCATTTCCCTTGTGGTTGAATAAGATTTTTTTTTACTGTTAAATAATGGAATTCTAAATACAGAAATTCTTCAGCTGTTGAAGGTACCATTATACCTAGGAGCACATTTTTCACATGTATACAATATATTAAAAATAGATATATGTGTATGTGTACATATATATATACACACACATATATATTTGTGCGTATATACACACATAAAGAGAGAAACAAATAAAAGTAAAATACTGAATAAGACTTTTTCAAACTGACTGAATTATATTCAAATTTTATCTAAAACATTTCATACTTCACAAGACCTCCATAGCCAATTCTTTCTGACCTAAGTAATTTTTCTAGCATACCAAAGAGAAAATTAAGAATTCAGCTGAGAATTCCTAATTTTTTACAGTTTGTTTGATCCTGTTAGTCCTATGTGGATATTAGAATTTTCCTATTTTTTAGAGTTGAAATTTTTACAGCTGCCACAAATATTGGTACTAATCATCTACAAATCAACATTTTATAAGAACAAAATGATGGGGTTTTTCCCCAGAATTTGCAAAACAAATTTAAAAAATAGTTATTCCTAGTCAAGCTGCTGTCTTATCCTTTAGATATCTGACTTGTTATCTTCTAACACTTTTGCTGAGTAACATTTGCAGAATTCTAAATATATCCATGACTTTCATTCATGCTCCCTTTCAGATAGAAAACAAAATAAAAGGAGCATCTGAGAATCCCCCCACCCTCCCCCAGAAACACTTCAATAAAAAAGAGCAAAGAATAATTAAGGTTAATGAGCAGTAAAGTAAAACCACATGGAAACTAGGGGAAAGAATCTGGATAGAAAAATGACAATTTAAAAATTCATCTTTTGCAAATTGTTGAGAACCCTGAGAAGTTATGGAAAACATTAATAAATACTATTGTTACAAAGTGGCTGTTGAAGAAAACTCTACAATAATAATTTTACTTTCAGGAGAGTCTACCTTAACCTGATGATCCAAGGAATTCATTCTATATTGGAAATGCTCAAATGAATACCAACTTCTGATGCTCTTGCAATTGCTGTCATAAGAAAAGGAAGTAGCATTATTAATATTTTGTCAACCTTACCACCCCTCCCCAAAGCAACCCTGTGACTAAAACTACTATATCAGAGTACCCTGCTTTCCTGCTACATTTAAGTGTTGAAACCTGGAAAAAAAAAAGTGGGAATGGTCGTTTCAAAGAGATATTTATCACATTCTCTGAACTGATGGGAAGAATACACAGACACAATAGGGATTAAAAGGCTTTTTGATGAAGTCTCTCTGATTTGAGCCTGTTTTACCTTCTTTCATCTAATAGATAATCTCCCTGAAATGAATATTTCCCTTTTGAAAATATGACTCAAAGTAATAATAAATAAATATCTGACAAAAAAGATTGTAAGATTGTACAACCTGACCACTCAGGAGACTTGCAAGACTGATTTAACAAAACTCTGCAGACAGAAAGAGAAAAGGTAACAAGCACACAACCTCCTGTAGTTTACAAGGGAAAAGTCTTTTTTGACAACCCATGGATCAATTATATCATTTAGAAATCAGTTTTTTTTCTATGTTTCTTACAAGTTTATTTAGACCATTATTGGTTAATTTGGCAGAGTGACTTCCCTCTGAAAAGGTTTTACAAAAAGAAATAAACCTAAAATGCCAGCTCAGACAATGGAAAAGCAGACAAAAAGTAAATCAAAAGCAGATTATGTCTCACTTTGCCCAAACTCTTGGAGAATTCTCTTCTTTCTGCTATTGGCTCATAAGCGATGAGACAGAATCTCTTGGCCTCTCATGGTTGACTTTATTTGTGATCCTTACCCACAGAAAAGTTCCCAAAATATTTTGTCCTGGGGCAGACAGCCAGAGTATGACCTTTGCAATCTATTTACAAAACAAAGACATATGCCAAAAATGTCAACTTTAATGTATTAAAAATCATTAATTCAAAATAAGAGAGTAACCATAAGGTAAAACAAGATTATTTAAACTTTATGAGTAGGTAACCCTTTTCATACATGAGGGAATACAAGACAATACCTAAGTTTTATCTGACAGGGAATTAATGTCACTTTGGCCTCACCAGTGCTTCCTGTTGGGGGTGAGTCCTCTATTCTTCAGCAAGACAGAGTCCTGTAGCTGAATGGTGATAGTGTCAAAGGGCCATTAGTATGCTAAGCCTTTTAGTGGCCTAGGATAGCTCCATCCTGTTTTTCCCTCCCAATTGTTGAAATTGGCCATGTGACCATATGCTGATTTTAGGACAAGTTCTGGGATTTTGATGGTTTCTTGGAACAGTATCCCTCCACTCAAATCACCTTATTTTTCTTTCCAGGAATAAAACCTATGAACTAAGCTTTCTCAATTCTTTGATCTCTAAAATGAAGCTTAGCTCTGAGCTGGGTGCCAGACTCCTGAGGCAATGACAGAATGCACCTTTTAAAAATGTAGAATTGTGGTTTAAATGAAAAAACAGCCACAAGTATCCTTACTAGGTTTTATGGTTCCTAAAGTTTCACTAGTGGGGTATGGAAGTGGGGAAGGCAGAATCAGATTTTTATATTGCTCTGAAATTACTTTTTAATCTAATTAGAACAAAAAGTCAAAGGATTTTAGGAAGATAGATTTTGAACTGGAAGGGAACTCAGAACATCGTTGAGTCCTGAGTTTCTCACCTTTTGTAGGTCATAGATCCTTTTGGCAGTATGATAAAACCTATGTACTCCTACTCAGAAGAAGGCTTTTAAAAGCATTAAATAAAATACATAAGATTGAAAAGGAAACCAATTATAATGAAAAACTATCCAAATATTGAAAAGAAAACTTCATAGACTGCAAATTAAGAATCTGTCTAGTCTGCCTCATTTTATAGATGGAAAAAAGTTGATAATTAGTATTTAATAGTCATCTTCCAAAGTGTAATTAATCATTATAAAGTGATTAGGTCATTTAATTTCATAGCAATAGTCAACTGAGTTGATGATTTTTAAAAAAACACATTCTGAAAATATTAGAAAGTGTATTGATTTGGGGTTCCACAGATATCTAGGAGTAGACCATCAACATTTTTTAGTATAGAAATTTTTTAAAACTATTTAGAGACACTAGCATACATGAACAACTAGGCTAGAAACACCTGATTTGTGTTATTGTGGTGGAAGTGAATGAAGTAAATATCATGTTTACAAGACTATTTCAGATAGCAACTGTTTAGGAGGGTGGGATGAGAGAAGGAGAGAGAGAGAGAGAGAGAGAGAGAGAGAGAGAGAGCCCACTTATAGGGAGATGGATTTCTGATCATGCAGTCTACTACTGAAAAATATATGTGACTGCTCCTGGTATAGTGGAATGATCACTGACTTAGGAGTCAGAAATCCATATATTATCTAGTCATGACACTCAATGGAGACAAGTCATCTTACTTCTGTGGATCTTAGTACTCTCACCTATAAAAAGAAGAGCTCGATGGTAATACTGAAGGCCCCATTTACCATTCAAATTTAACACTAATGAATTTAATGAATTGTTTTCTCTATATTTTCTATTTACTTGACCCTGAAACTATAGATTAAAGCACCTTCCCAGCTCTAGGGAAGGCTTGCCATCTGAAGGATGGTAAGTAAGATTGTCAAAGGAACTGTTGGTTAAAGGAGACTGACCGGGAAAACAGTAGGTGCCTAGCATCTTATTGACACCATGTCTTTCATATTTTGTTTGAGGAAGATTCCAGGATATAAATTTATTGCTGTGCAAATGCAAGGGAAAAAATCCAAAAATAAATGAATTATTTTATCTTCTAATTTCCATTAACAACCATTGTTTATTTTTCTTTTTTTTTCTTTTTTTTTTTTGCTTTTTGGAGGGCAATTGGGGTTAAGTAACTTGCCCAAGGTCACATGGCTAGGTTTTTGTTTGTGTTTATTTTTCTATTTAATAATTAAGAGTGGATGCTATTTCTTTTGTATATCAGACTATAAAAGTTACATGATATTTTATCTTTATTGTTATTATTTCTATAAGTAATAGTAATTTGCATTTGCCAAGCACTTGGTATAAAATAAATGCTCTGTCAATCATGATTTATAGTGAAATTAGTGCTTACACACATATTTTTCATTTGATCTTCATCATACCCCTATGAATTAAGCAGGAGAGGTATTCTCCCATTTTACATATGAGTTAGCCAAAGCCCCGAGAAGTTAAGCTACTTAGGATCACCAAGGTAGTAAATAGTAGAGCTGAGACTTAAACTAAGCCTTCTGACTACTCAACACAAGCAATCTTTGAAAATTTTAGCATAGTGTTCATGAGTCTCACACTGTAGCCCTAATAATCCATGTGGATGCTGCAATGAAACACAATGAAGCACCATGAAAAGATCCATTCAGTCCATTTTCCTGGCCAAGTATAAACATGGCTCCAGTTAAAAAAAATAGGTCATAGAGCAAAACTACACTGAAGCTCATGAACACATGTTCTATATTTTCTTGTTTCACATTTATCTGATGAGTTATTTGATGAGTTCCTCCACAAAAGTCTTGCTCTGGTGCCTCATCTTGGCATGGAAATAACTCCAAGTTCTCAAAGTCTATGCCAACTGAGCACAAGTTCTGGGAAGTTTAACAAAGATAAAAAGGTTTGAATATGGTTCTGGTGACAGGCTATGTCTGCTGTCTGAGAACCACTTGAGGAAAGTAAGTAACAAAAAGCTGATTGCCAGTAGACCAACCATCAGGTGATAAATATGTTCGTCATGGCAACTCTTAGAGATAGCTAAAAATACAAAACAGGTTTTAGTCCTTTATGCCCCCTCTTCTATGTCAATGATAATAGTTTAGTGGTGGATGATGGGGAAGAAGGTGTTGAAAATCACATGGTTCTTAGACTATCTGCAAGCAATTAAATTATTGATACTCTAAATGTGCCATCTCTATCCAATGAACAAGTTGACATACCACTACAGGAACTGAATCACATCCATATTGACATTCTTGATATAAAAAGAATTAGAAGACATATAGAATTGGCAGCTAGTTGGAAGAAAATAAAGTTGGAAAAGTTTCTTTCATCATAGATGGACAAAAAGAAAAACCATTTCATGTGACAATTGCAGCTTATTATAACAAGAGGATAAAAAAAAGTAAAGAAATTCTGTGAAGAATTTAACAATGTCCTCCACATTATATCAATATATATGTCAATGTGTGACTTCACTGCAAGGGAGGGTACAAGGGAAAACAGTGAAAAATATGTTGGAAACTATGATATTAGGTCAAGAAATGAAAGTGGCTGAAGATTGTTAGATTACTTAGAACACATTTGTGCTTCATGGTTAAGAAATGAGTTGAGGGGCGGCTAGGTGGCGCAGTGAATAGAGCGTCGGCCCTAGAGTCAGAAGGACCTCAGTTCGGTTCTGGCCTCAGACACTTAACGTACACACAAACAAAAACCTAGCCGTGTGACCTTGGGCAAGTTACTTCACCCCAATTGCCCTCCAAAAAGAAAAAAAAAAGAAATGAGTTGAAAGATCACACTACCTTAGAAGCACCAAGAACTTGCAAACCTCTAGAACTAGCTCTAAAAACAACAGCATGAAAAAACCTAAAGTTTGAAACAATGCCTCCCAGGTAAGCAGAAGCCAACTTTAATATAAAGTCCAAAACTCAAGAAATAGACTGGAAAAATGAGCAAACCACAAAAAAGTAATTTGACCATATAAAGCTACTATAGTGGCAGGGGAGACCAAGACCTAAAAACTCAGAAAAAGACAGCAATTTAAAAACAGCTGCAAAGCCTCAAAAAAAAAAAAATGTTCAGACCTAAGCTCAACAAGAATTCCTGGAAGAGTTGAAGAAAGAGATTAGTGGTAGAAGAAAAAACGGGAAAAGAAATGGAAGCAAAAAAAAAAAAAACAACTTGTGAAAAGAGAATTAACAGCTTGATTTTTTTAAAAAAGGCATAAAAATACTGAAGAAAATAGCACCTTAAAAAACAGAAGTGTCCTAATGCTAAAAGAGGCACAAAAATTCACTGAAGAAAAGAATTCCTTTAAAAATAGAATTAGACAAATGAGAAAAAAGGTACAAAATGTTGTTGAAAAATTTATTCTTAAAAGTTAGAATCAAGTAAGTTGCAGTTAATGACTCCATCAAGAAAAAATAAAAAAGTCAAAAGAATGAAAAAATAGAAGTAAATGTGAAATATCTCATCAGAAAAACAACTGACCCAGAAAATAGGTTGAGAAGAGACCTTTTAACACATTAAACAATCTGACAGCCATTATCAAAGAAAGAGCCTAGACATTCTATTTCAAGAACATCAAGGAAAACTCTTCCAATATCTTAGATCCAGAGGGTAAATAGAAAATTGAAAGAATTCACAGATCATTTCCTGAGATCCAAAAATTAAAAATCCCAGGAATATTATAACCAAATTTCAGAGCTTCCAGATCAAAGAGAAAATACTTCAATACTTTAAAGAAACAATTCAATTATTGTGGAACTCAGTCAGGATCACACTAGATTTAGAAGCTTCCACATTAAAAGATCAGAGGATTTGGAATATGATATTCCAGAAGGCAAAGGAACTAGGATTACATCTAAGGATCACCTACTCAGCAAAACTGGGTGTAATCCTTCAGGGGGAAAATATATATTTAATGGAATAAAGTACTTTCAAACATTCCTGATGAAAATACCAGAACTGAATAGGAAATTTGATATTCAAATATAAGACTAAAGAGAAGTATAAAAAAGTAAACATAAAAAAGAGTAATTATAAAGGTCTCAATAAAACTAAACTGTTTACATAAGCTATATCATAAGAAGATACATAACTTCTAACTTCTAAAAACTTTATCATTATTAGGGAAGTTAAAAGGAGTTTGCGTAGACAGAAGGCATGAATATGAGTTGGTTATGTTGGAATGATCTCAAAAAAAGCTGAAAAGATAAGAGATAGAAATGCACTGGGAGAAGGGGGAAGGGAAAGGTAGAAAGGGGAAAATTTTCTCACATAAAAGAGGCACACAAGGAAGAACTTTTACAGTGAAGGGAGAAAGGTGGGGGAAGGCAATACTTGAACTTTATTCTCATTGAAATTGGTTTAAAGAGGAAAGAATAAATATACATACTCAGGCACAGAAATGTAATTTACTCAATAGTGAAATAATGGGGGAGGAGGGAGAATGATGAGAGAACAAATTGAGGGAGGCAGTGGTTAAAAGCAAAATAGACTTTTGAGGAAGGACAAGATAAAAAGAGAGGAGAAAAAGAAGAAATGAGATGAATGGGAAAACAGTAATCTTGAACATGAATGGGATGAGCTCTTCCACAAAATGGAGAAACCAAAATTCAACAATATATTGTTTACAAGAGATACACTTGAAACAGAAAGACACATACAGAGATTAAATAAAGACTACTTTGAAGCAAAATCTACGATGCTTCAGCTAAACTTTAGAAGAAAAAAAAAGATATGGTTATCACTCATGATCTCAGACAAAGCAAAAGCAAAAATTGATCTAATTAAAGTGGATAATTAAGGAAACTACATTTTGCTAAAAGGTACCATAAATAATGAAATTATATCAAAAATTTTACGACAAGTTTCTCCGATAAAGACCTCATTTCTCAAATATATTCTGAATTAGAATTGAGTCAATTTTCTTAAAAACTAGAGCCATTCCCCATTGATAAATGGTCAAAGGATATGAACAAGTAGTTTTCAGAAGAATAAATCAATTCTATCTATAGTCATATGATAAAGTTCTCTAAATCACTATTGATTAGAAAAAGACAAATTAAAATAACTCTGAAGTACAGCTTCATAACTTTCATAAATGACAAATGCTGGAGGGAATGCAGGGAAAATAGGTATACTAATGATCTATTAGTATATGAGTAGTGAACTGTTTCAAAGATTCTGGGAAACAATTTGTAATTAGGACCAAGGGGCTATAAAACTGTGCATAGCCTTTGACTCAGCAATACCATTACAAGATCCCAAAGACACAAAAGGAAAAGGAAAAGAATTATATATACAAAAATATTTGTAGCATGTCTTTTTTGTGTTGGCAAAGAATTAGAAATCAAAGGAGTGTTCATTAATTGGGGAATGGCTGAACAAATTGTGCATATAATTGTATGGAGTATTGTACTGTGGGAAATGAGGGGTATGGATTCAGAAAAACATAGCAAGACCTACATGAACTGATACAAAGCAAAGTGAGAAGCAGATCATTGTAGCCAGTAATAGCAATGTTATAGTGATGATCAGCTGTGAAAGACTTGGCTATTCTGATCAATACAATGATCCAAGACAATTCCAAAGGACTCATGATGAAAAAAATGCTATCTCCAAAGAGAGAACTCATACACTCTGAGTTCAAACTGAAGTATAATTTTTTCATTTTATTTTTCTTGCTTTTTCAAAAACTATGACTAATATGAAAATATGTTTTGCATGATTTCACATGTGATTGATATTTTGCTTGCTTCTCAATGGGTTGGGAATGGTTGGGAGAAAGTGAGAGAATTTGGAACTTAAAATTTTAAAAGAAAAAATGTTTGTTAAAAATAAAAAATAAAAATTTTAGAAGAAATGAGTTGGAAGACAAGTACCAAATAACAGCACAAAATAGTCCATTTTAACACTGGAAAAGATTGGTTGTGCACATAGATGTCATTTCAAAATCAGTCGTTAACGTCAGGGCTAGATTAGAAGATAAAAATAAAGATGTCTGAAATTAAAACAGAATTTGTTTAAAAAGGTCTGGAAGGGTGGCTAGGTGGCGCAGTGAGTAGAGCGTTGGCCCTGGAGTCAGAAGGACTGAGTTTGGATCCGGCCTCAGAAACTTAACACACACACACACACACACACACACACACACACACACACACACCCCCTAGCCGTGTGACATTGGGCAAGTTACTTAACCCCAATTGCCCTCCAAAAAGCAAAAAAAAAAGATCTGGAAAATGGGAAGTGAACAAAAGGAAAAACATTGACTCTGACTATAACCATTTCTTAGAGAAATTAGCAGATGTAAAGCAATCACCACATTGAGAAGACCAAAATGCTTTCATTATCCCTAAAGAAAATATGTAGAAACTGGCTACAGCAAGGAAACACTGTTATCTATTTGCTGAGCACAGACAAGGTAAGCAAGGGCAGCACTATTTTAGGCTAAAGCTAATTTGTAAAGCGTTGCAGAAAAGGAAAATTAAAGATGATGAGTGGTATTATCTCACAAAATAACTAGAAACAGGTAAGAGAAAAGTGAGCCTTCTAGAACTCAATATTAAATCCAACTAAGCCAGAGTAGAAACTGAGAGCATTTGTACATTAAAAAGAAAGGAAGACAAAGAGTTGTCGATCTATTCTCTTTATTTTGCTAATAGTGGAACTATCTGATGTGAACTCCAACAGTATGTCAATAAACATTTAATAAGCAAATACTAGGAATTTTACTAAGCACTGGGGGTACAAAGAAAGGCAAAAGATAGTCCAGCTCTCAAGAAGCTCACAATCTATATCATTGTCAAATATATTATATGAAGAAATAACTGTGGCACTGAAGATAAAGTTGGAAACTGCAGCTGAACCTGACCAAATATGCACAAAAGAAATCCACACCAGAAGTGAAACAGTTTAAAAAGCTCTCAGGGGGTGATTTTTTAAAAGATATCTTGAAGGAGAAGATAGTTTACATTGGCTTTTTTGGCTGCCCACAAATCACTGCTGACTCATATTGCCCTTTTGGTCATCTAAAGACTCCAGATCCCTCTCAGAACAATTGTTATGTATCCAT
>WOXC01000334.1:0-98010 GCA_011680675.1 Gymnobelideus leadbeateri
TCTATTTTGCATTTTATAATGCTCTCTAATTCTTGTTTGGTCCTAAAGTCTTCCCTTCTTCACAGATCTGTCAGGTAAACTATTCCTTGCTTTCCCAAATTGCTTACAGTATCATCCTTTACACCTAGATCATGCACCCATTTGGACTTGATTTTTGTATATGGTGTTAGATAATGGTCTATGCCCAGTTTCTGCCATACTGTATTCCAGTTTTCCCAGCAGTTTTTGTCAAATAGTGCATTCTTATCCCAAAAACTGGGGTCTTTGGGTTTATCGAACAATAGATTGCTATATTCATTAACAGCTGGGTCTCCTGCACCTAATCTATTCCATTGATCCACTACTCTACACCTCTGCCAGTACCAAGCAGTTTTGATGACTGCTGCTGTATAATACAGATTAAGATCTGGCATAGCTATTCCACCTTCCATAGCATTTCTTTTCATTAATTCCCTTGATATTCTAGACCGTTTGTTTTTCCAAATAAATTTTGTTATTATTTTGTCTAACTCTAGAAAGTAGTTTTTTGGTAAATTGATTGGTATGGCACTAAATATATAGTTTAGTTTGGGTAAAATTGTCATTTTATTATATTAGCTCGACCCAGCCATGAGCAATTGATATTTTTCCAACTATTTAGATCTGCTTTTATTTGTGTGAGAAGTGTTTTGTAGTTGTGATCATATAGATTCTGGGTTTATTTTGGCAAGTAGATTCCCAAATATTTTATAATGTCTACAGTGACTTTAAATGGGATTTCTGTTTCTATCTCTTGCTGTTGAGTTTCATTAGAGATGTACAGGAATGCTGAGGATTTATGTGGGTTTATTTTATATCCTGCAACTTTGCCAAATTTATTTATTGCCTCAAGTAGTTTTTTGCTTGATTCTCTAGGATTCTCTAAGTATATCATCATATCATCTGCGAAGAGTGATAGCTTGGTCACTTCTTTACCTAATTTGATTCCTTTGATTTCTTTTTCCTCTCTAATTGCTACTGCTAGTGTTTCTAGTACCAGATTGAATAAGAGGGGTGATAGTGGACACCCTTGTTTCACTCCTGATCTTATTGGAAAGGCTTCTAGTTTATCCCCTTTGCATATAATACTTGCTGATGGTTTTAAATAGATGCTATCAACTATTCTGAGGAAGGCTCCATTTATTCCTATACTTTCTAGTGTTTTTAATAGGAATGGGTGTTGTACTTTGTCAAAAGCCTTTTCTGCATCTATTGAGATAATCATGTGGTTTCTGCTAGTTTTATTGTTGATGTGCTCAATTATACTGATGGTTTTCCTAATATTAAACCATCCTTGCATTCCTGGAATGAATCCTACCTGATCAGAGTGTATTATTTTTTGTGATAAGTTGTTGGAGTCTTTTGGCTAATATTTTATTTAGAATTTTTGCGTCTAAATTCATGAGGGAGATTGGTCTATAATTTTCTTTCTCTGTTTTATCTCTTCCTGATTTAGGAATCAATACCATATTTGTGTCATAGAAAGAGTTTGGTAGGACTCCTTCTTCACTAATTTTCCCAAATAGTTTGTAGAGTATTGGAATCAATTGTTCTTTAAATGTTTGATAGAATTCACTAGTGAACCCATCTGGCCCTGGAGATTTTTTCCTAGGGAGTTCATCGATGGCTTGTTTGATTTCTTTTTCTGAGATGGGGTTATTTAGGTAATTCATTTCCTCTTCAGTTAATCTGGGCAATTTGTGATTTTGTAAATATTCATCCATTTCACTAAGATTGTCATATTTATGTGCATACAATTGGGAAAAATAATTCCTCATTATTTTTTGATTTCCTCTTCATTGGAGGTAGATTCACCCTTTTTATTTTTGATACTCATAATTTGGTTTTCTTCTTTCTTTTTTATCATATTGACTAAGGGTCTATCAATTTTGTTGATTTTTTCATAAAACCAGCTCTTAGTTTTATTTATTAATTCAATGGTTTTCTTAATTTCAATTTTATTAACCTCACCTTTGGTTTTTAATATTTCTAATTTAGTACTTAATTGGGGATTTTCAATTTGTTCTTTTTCTAGCTTTTTCAATTGCATGTCTAATTCATTGACCTCCCTTCTCTCTGCTTTAATTAAGTATGCACTCAGGGATATAAAACTTCCCCTGAGAACTGCCTTTAGTGCATCCCACAAATTTTTGTATGTTGTTTCATTATTATCATTCTCTTGAATGAAATTGTTGATTGTTTCTATAATTTCTTGTTTGACCCACCATTTTTTTAGGATTAAATTGTTTAATTTCCAATTAGTTTTTAGTCTATCTTTCCATGGCCCTTTATTGTATATAATTTTTATTGCATCATAATCTGAGAATGATGCGCTTACTATTTCTGCCTTTCTGCACTGGATTGTGAGGTTTTTATGCCCTAGTACATGGTCTATTTTTGAGTATGTACCATGCACTGCTGAGAAGAAAGTCAATTCCTTTTTATCCCCATTCAGTTTTCTCCAGAGATCCATCATATCTAGTCTCTCTAAGATTCTATTCACCTCATTACCTTTTTTCTTGTTTATTTTGAGGTTATTTTTATCGAGTTCAGAGAGGGGAAGATTAAGGTCCCCCACTAGCATAGTTTTGCTATCTATTTCTTCCTCTAATTCCTTTAACTTCTCCTCTAGGAATTTAGATGCTATACCACTTGGTGCATATATATTAAGTAGTGATATTGCTTCATTCTCGATGGTGCCTTTTAGTAGGATATAGTTTCCTTCCTTATCTCTTTTAATTAGATCTATTTTTGATTTTTCTTTATCTGAGATAAGTATTGCTACCCCTGCTTTTTTTTACTTTAGCTGAGGCATAATAAATTTTACTCCAACCTTTTACCCTTACCCTGTGGGTATCCCTTTGTTTCAAATGTGTTTCTTGTAGACAGCATATTGTAGGATTATGGTTTTTAATCCATTCTGCTATCTGCCTCTGTTTTATGGGAGAGTTCATGCCATTCACATTCACAGTAATAATGACTATCTGTCTCTTCCCCTCCATCCTATTCCCTCCCCTGTTTATGTTTTTGTTTCTTCCTTCTCCCTTCCCCTCCTTGAAGTTTTCCCTTTTGACCGCCCCCTCCCTCAGTGTTCCCACCCAGTGATCCCTCTTCTTAACCTACCCTCTCCCCTTATTACTGTTTCCCTCCCTTCTAATCCCCCCCTTTAGTCTCCTCTTTTTCACCCCCCCCCCTTTACCCTTCTGCTTTCTATAGGACGAAGTAAGTTTTTATACTTATCAGAGTGAATTACTCCCCATTTGATTCCAAACCAGTGAGAGTAAATTTCAAACATTGCTCCTCTCCCTCCCTCCTTTTCCTCTATTTAATGAATTTATGTGTCTATTCACATTAAAATCTTAAACTTCACTGATTTAAGTTGATTCCTCTTTGAACCAGAACCAGTGAGAATAGTGTTTAAATGATGTTCCTCTCACTCTTTCTTTCCCCTCTTCTATAGTGTGTTTTAATGTCCCTTCAGATGGCATATTTTACCTTTTCCTAGCTCATCCTTTCCTTTTTCCCATTACAGTACCTTTGATCCCCTTAATAGTTTTTTTTTTTAGACATCAGGTTAGTGCATTCATATCCACACCCTCTATCTAAGTATAACCCTTTTGAAGGTCATGATAATCATAAAGGTTTTGAATATTGACAGTTATCAGCTCCACATATAGGGATGTGAACATTTTGCTCTTGTTGCATCCCAAGTAATGAGCGTGTGTTTGTGGGTGTGGGTGTGTGCACTTATGCATGTGTGAGTCTGTGTTTCTCTTGTTTACCTTTTTGTGTCTTTCTTGAGTCTTGTAATTGGAGATCAAATTTTCCATTGAGCTCTGGCTTTTTTATCAGGAACATCTGGATGTCCCTTATTTCATTAAACAACCATCTCCTTGCCTGGAAGATTATGCTCAATTTTGCCGGGTAGTTAATCCTTGATTGTAGTCTTAGCTCTCTTGCCCTACGAAATATCAAATTCCAGTCCCTCTGCTCTTTTAATGTAGAAGCTGCTAGGTCCTGTGTGATCCTAACTGTAGTTCCTCAATATTTGAATTGTTTCTTTTTGGCTGCTTGTAGAATTTTTTCTTTAATCTTGTAATTCTGGAATTTGGCTACTATATTTCTTGGAGTTTTCAGTTTGGGATCTCTCTCAGGAGGAGTCTGGTGAATTCTGTCAATAGTTATTTTATCTTCTGATTCCAGGACCTCAGGACAGTTTTCTTTGACAATCTCTTGGAGGATGTTGTCTAGGCTGCTTTTTCATCATGGCTTTCTGGTAGACCAATAATTCTTAGGTTGTCTCTCCTGGATCTGTTCTCTAGGTCAGTTATTTTTCCAGTGAGATATTTTACATTTTCTTGCAATTTTTCGATCGTCTTGTTTTGTTTGATTGACTCTTGTTGCATCATAGAGTTCTGAGCTTCAGTATGATTGTTTCTAATTTTTATCGAATTATGGTCTTCAGTTATTTTTTGAAGTTGCTTTTTTAGGGAGGTATTTTCTCCAATTACTTCACTGAGACGTTTTTCCAAGTTGGTAACTGCCTCCCTGATTTGGTCTTTAAAATTTTTCTTAAGCTCCTCCAGGAATGCTATTTGGGCTTGAGACCAGATCATGTTTCCTTCTGTGGTCTCAGGTGTGGGTAGAGAGTATATATTGTCCTGTGTGTTTTGTTGTTCTTGCCCTGCATAGTATGCTCGAATAGACTTTTTTGCCTTCCCCTTCTCCTTCTCGGCTTCTTTTTTTCCCATTGTGACTTCCTGTTTCTTAATTTCTCAGGCTATGAGTTTAGGGCCTGATTCTTGACTTTGAATACCTCTGGGTGGCTAGTTTATGGCTAAGTCAGGGAAGTCAATGAGGGATGTAGATGAGTAGGTATGGGTGAGTCTGATCACTTCAGATTTCTGCCTCTATACCCCTGGGCTATAAGTAGGCTTTTGTTGCTAAGGAGAGGTGGGGCTTGTTGGGACCCCACCCTCTCTTCTCTTCAGACTCCTGGATATCTCAGTTACACCCCTTCTTGGAGACTCTCAAGCCTGGGGCTATTTCCATTAACTTGGGATTTCAATCTGGGTGGGAGACTTATCTTTGGGTTTTCTGCTTCATGAAGGAGGGATGGAAGGATCTGAGCAGCTAGAATTTACTTTGCCATTCCAGCCCCTGTATTATACAGGCAGGCAGTTTCTAAACTTCCAGGCTGGGGGCCAAATGCAGCCAGAGAAGCCACTCTCTCCCCTGGGGGCCCAACTCTCCTACCTGACTCCAATGATCCTACCCATCTGATAGATGAAGATGACTGTGATTCATCCTTGGTAAGTCTGCAGGCTGGGGCTTTTGCTCTCTCTGGTGTAGTCTGCTTGTCTGCTCTTAGGTCTGGGCTGTGCAGACACCACACGCTCTGCGCTCGACCAGTCTGGACACACTGGGCAACCTCCTGGGCTGGACTCTGCCACACTTCCAGTGGGCTCCGTCACTCCGGATTCCACTCAGATTCACCCTTTGAGCCTTAGTGACCGGGGAGCTCAGCGAAGTTACTGCTTCCTTTCTGCCATCTTGGCTCCTCCCCCCTACTTATAATTCTTAACTCATAGGGTTTCTGTGTCATGGGATAATGTTTGTAAAGTGTTTAGTATTCCTTAAAGTGCCATGCCTTAAAGTGAGCATCTAGGTGGCACAGTGGATAGAGTTCAAATCTAGTCTCAGGCTCTTACTAGCTGTGTGACCCTGAACAAATTACTTAACCTGTGTCTGCCTAAGTTTCCTCAACTATAAAATGGTGATAATAGCACCTACCTCCCAGTGTTGTTATGACAATAAAGTGAGATGTTTGTAAAACACTTTGTGTAGTGTCTGGCACATAATAGGCGTTATATAATTTCTGATTCCATTCCCTCCATTTCTTTGCCCCTCTTTTATTAAATATCTTTGCTTTGAACTAAGTGACTAGTAAAAGTTGCATTAGTGCAGCCTTGAACCTATGGTTTGGAGAGGATTTTGACCCTGAAATTAACTTGAATCTGGGGTAGCTTTGGAGGACTCATGAGGAAAGGGTATGGTGTATTTGTGTGCTGTATTATTTTACACACAAAAAAGATACAATTGCTTCTTTGAAATCTGGACTGTCTGGAAGTATCTGAGACAAAGTCAATATAACCCTGAGTCATCTTAATTGAGCCTCTGCATTGGTCTGTGTGGGAATCAGTTACCTTCTTTTAACAGCCTCATGAAGAAAAAGAGTTTCATAGCCATTGGCCAAGAGGGCTGAAGAATCCCTGTAACCTTTCTCTTCAGGAGAGAAATTAATCACAGCGGTGGATGCAAAAATCTTAGTTTTTGAAGGTGAGGGTAAATATATAATCTCAGTTGAAGATTATAAGTGAGGTACAGTGGGCAGAAAAAGGAGTGGGTTGAAAGAGCTAACTAGAAGTGCTTTAATCTGCTTCTAATCCTTCAAAATGAAAGGCACTTATTCCACAGTCCCAACATCTATCTTAGGTCTGCCCATTGCCAGGTCAGCTTTATCCTGGGCAAGTTTCACTTATCAGCAGAAGAGGGGAATTAGGTCCTTCTCCATACCCATTCAGCTCTAAATCTATGTTTCTCTGATCTTCATTTTATATTTTTTTCCTTTTTTGTGGTGATTATATGTGTGTGTGTGTGTGTGTGTATACACACATATATACGTATATATGTATGTATGTGTATATATATATATACACATATATGTGTGTGTGTATATATATATACATATATATATATATAAATATATATATATATAATTACACCATTATATATATAATAGCAATATAATAATGCCCTTCTCACATTGAATTACTTTCCTGGTCCTAACAAATGCCCATTTATCCTTCAAAATACCAAGTAAATGTCAAGTAAAAATAAAAATCCTTGGAATTTTTCAAGAACTCTGTAGTGCATTAAAAAAAAAAAAAACCCAGACATGTCTCATATTGGATTTTGAGCCAGCTCAGAACTAGGAAGACCTGGTTTCAAGTCTCATCTTTGCAACATATTGACCATGTGACCCTCGGCAAATCAGTGCCCTAGGCAACTCTTTGGGACTATAAATTGTTGAGAAGGTGCCAATCTGCATTGGTGGAGTTTCCTCATTTAGGTATAATCTATACCAAAGAAATCTCGGATCTAGTCCCTATCCCTACACCAAGTAATGAGGACATCTTTCCTTATAAAAACAAATGTAATTGACAAAGGCATTGCTGTAGGGATCCCCGAAATGTTCCCTTCTTTGTAAGGAGGTTGGAATCAATGATCTTTAAGATCCCATCTAGCTCTATCTTCTAAGATCTAGGGCATGTGTTCCTGATGGAGGTCAAGTAACTATTAAAATTTCAAACCAGTTTGATCAATTTCAGAGAAAAATCACTGCTGCTCCCTCCCTGAGTTGTCTAGAAATGTGTACACTATCATTAAAGGCAGTCAGTGGGATCCCATCTTCTCTATTTTTTCCATTTTTCTTTCAGTTGTGAGTTATCTCTTCTCTCTGTTCCCCTACTCTCTGAGAAGATAAGAAAAGCAAAAACTATTGCAAGCATGCATATTTATATAAGATAAATTCTTACATTAGTCAAATCAAAGGAAGAAAGACAAGAAAATATGATTCAATTTGTGATCTGAAGGCATCAGTTCTCACCTGGAAGTGGATAGCATGTTTCATTTTCAGTCCTTTGGAACAGTGATTGGTTATTGTATTAATGAGAGTTTACAAAGTCTTTTAATATCGATTATCTTTACAATATTGCTGTTATATAAATTTCTATCTTGATTCTTCTCATTTTGTGTGGCACCGATTCATACAAATCTTCTCAGGTTTTTCTGAAACCAACCCATTCATTGCTTCTTATAGCACAGTAGTACTCCCATCGCATTCTTATACCATAACTTGTTTAGGAATTCCACAATTAATGGGCATCTCCTCAATTTCCAATTCTTGTCCACCACAAAAAGAGATTTTATGTGTGTGTCTGTAAATATGTACACACACACACATACTTGTATTTATACCCACACACATATATACATACAGAAGCACTGACATTACAGCTTTGCCTTTGCTTTTTTTTGTTGTTCTGTTTGGGGCACAAACCTAGAAATGGCATTGTTGGGCCAAAGTGTATGCAAATTTTTAATAGCCCTGTAAATATAGTTCCAAATTGTTCTCCAAAA
Source organism: Gymnobelideus leadbeateri (assembly GCA_011680675.1). Classification (NCBI taxonomy): domain Eukaryota; kingdom Metazoa; phylum Chordata; class Mammalia; order Diprotodontia; family Petauridae; genus Gymnobelideus; species Gymnobelideus leadbeateri. The sequence goes on from WOXC01000334.1 coordinate 8,221, forward strand.
TGGTTAGCCCAATTCACAACTCTAACAAAAGTGCAGTAGTGTACCTTTTGACTTTCCCTCCAGCATTTATCATTTTCCTTCTCTGTCATGTTAGCCAGTCTGAGAGATGTGAGGTGGTACTTCAGAATTGTTTTAATTTCTCAAATTATTAGTAATTTAGAGCATCTTAAATATGACTATTAATACTGAATTTCTTGTCTGAAAACTGTCTTTTCATATTCTTTGACCACTTATCAATTGGGGGACTGGGTCTTTTTCTTGTAAATTTCACTCAGTTCCCCATAAATTTTAGAAATGAGACCTTTATCAGAGAAACTTGCTGCAAAGATTTTCCCTGTTTCCCACTTTTCTTCTGATTTTAACTACATTAATTTTGCCTTTACAAAATCTTTTTAAATTGCTGTAATCAAAATGATACATTTAACCTCCTAGGAACATCTTTACCTCATTTGGTCATGAACTCTTCAACTATCCATAGATTTGATAGTTAATTTCTTTCATGCTCCACTAATGTGTTTATGAGGTCACTCTTTATATGTAAATTGTGTGTACCCATTTCCAGCTTATCTTGGAATGTGGTTTGAGAAGTCTTCCTATACTCAGTTTCTGCCAGTCTACTTTCCAGTTTTCCCAACAGTTTTTGTTGAATAATGAGTTCTTGCACCAATATAAGGATCTTTGGGTTTACCAAACATAGGTAATTGTACTCATTTTCTTTTGTATATTAAATAATCTGGACCACTGATCAATCTCTCTATTTCTTATTTACTACCAAATTGTTTCCATAATTATAGTTTTGTAGAATAGTTTGAGATCTGGATTTGCTAACCCTTTCCCCACATTTCAACCCCTTCACTGTTATTTTCTAAATCAACCTGGAATGAACACTTACATTTAAAGGATTTAGGTGAAATCTTCTCTCTTTGCACACTTTATAGTGACATGACTTTGGGGCCAAGATTGAATGAATGTATTCTAGGGATTTGCTAGAAGCTAATTTTCAGTGTGAACAATTTACACCTTAGAAATTGGCAAATGTTACAAATCAGATCTTTATCTATAGTTTTGTTGGTTGTCTAGACTTAAGAAAGTGATGGGGAAAATGTAAAGAATAAAAATTAAACTTAAAAGTGAATTATGGCTAGGGGATGCTAAAAAAAATTTACCAGCACATTCCTGGTTATGCCCAAGTGAATGTACTGGGTTACACTCCAACTGCTTGTATTCCCTCTGAATCCATAGAAGTTAGCCAGGAAAATGAAGACATGCTCTTTTGTCCTAAGTAGGCTCAGAGTCAGCAGCAAGGTCATCCAATACTCTATTGTTCAATGTTATAAACTTTTAATATTTATCTGTGACTCACTCTATGACTGTAATGGTATAGGGAGCTACTAGTGAGTGACTTCCTCTACTAAATGCAGATTTATCCCTTCTCTAAAACTTATAGGCTTATGTTTTAAATGTGTTTACAAATTATCATTAGCAGACATGACAAGGTCAGTGATAGTGGTCTTCAGGCATTTAAAGAGCTGAGAATAGAGCTAGCACTAATGTGGAAGAGGGGTAGAGTTGGGTTCATTTTTAGGAAGGAGCTCTGGTCATTGTCCCAGTATAAAAAGTGCCATTGTGAAGTAGTTGTAAGGCAGCAAGGTTGTGTGATGGAAAAAGTGCCAGAGTTGGATTCAGGAAGATCTGAGTTCAAATCTTGCCTTGGACATTTGTTGACAGGAAGATCTGAGTTCAAATCTTGCCTTGGACATGTGTGTGCTTTGGCAAGTCACCTAATTTCTTTGAGCCTCAATTTCCTCATCTATAAAATGGGGAAATAGTATCTACTGCCCAGAGTTGTGATTATCAAATGAGATAAAAGTGCTTTGCTATATAAATGCTACCTTTATTTTTTAGTGAGATCCCCAGGAGTGTCTGGATGAACATGAATTTGGGATACTATAATGGGAATTCCCCCATCAGATCTAGGTGACCTCTGTGCCTCCTTCCAGATCTAACAATCTGTGATTCATTCATTTTACCGGGACAGTCAAAATTTCTTTTTGTTCTAGATGTGCAAGAGTAGCAATCCCAGCCCTTTAAAAAAAACCACACTTGCTATTCCAATGTGGTCTCAGTGTGCTCCAGAAAAGGTAATCCTTACATTGCTCTATCACCTAAAGCTTCCCTCTTCTTTTTCTTCACCCATCATTCTATCTATATCATGATTCTATAGGGAAAGAAGACAAGCTGGATTTAGGATATATATGTACAATCATGTAAAACATATTTCCATATTAGTCTTGTTGTGAAAGAAGAAATAGACCAACAGAAAAAAAAACATCATGCAATAAAGTAAAAATAGTATGCTTCAATCTGTATTCTGACTCCATCTGTTCTCTCTCTGGATGATGATAGCATTTTCCATTATTAGTCTTTTAGAACTGTCTTGGCTCATTGTACTACTGAGAAGAGCTAAATCATTCACAACTGTCCATTGTATAATATTGCTGTCATTATGTACAATATTCTCCTGGTTCTGCTCACTTCACTTTGTGTCAGTTCATGTAAGTTTCTCTAGATCTCTCTATAATCAGTCTGCTTATAATTTCTTATATCAAAAGAGTTTTTCATTGCAATTAAATAACACAACTTGTTTAGCCATTCAATTGCTGGACATCCCCTCAATTTGCAATTCTTCCCCACCACATAAAAAGATGGTATAAATATTTTTGTACAAATAGGTACTTTCTCCCTTTAAAAAATCTGTTTGGGATACAAACCTAGTAGCAGTATTGCTGGATCAAAGATATGCATAATTTTATAGCCCTTTGGGTATAGTTCCAAATTACTCTCCAAAATATGTGGATCAGTTCACAACTCTACCAAGAGGACATGGGTGTTCCAATTCTCTCACACTCCATTGAACATTTATCATTTTCCTTTTCTCTCATATTAGTCAAACTAATGGGTGTAAGGTGGTACCTTAAAGTTGTTTTAATTTGTATTTCTCTAATCAGTAGTGATTTTGAGCATTTTTTCATGTAACTATAGTTTTGATCTTTATCTGAAAACTTCCAATTCATATTCTTTGATCATTTATCAATTGGGAAATGAACACAAGAAGCATAAATTAAATATTACAGTTGTGATGATGCAAAAAGTACTAATTTCAGCAACAAGAATGAACATTATGACCTAAAAAAGGTACTGAATGCTAAAACATGCTACAAATAAGCATCTACATAATATCTCTTGGATGTAAAAACAAAATGTTATGCCCTGAAAGTGATGAGGTACTCTGGATAAGCCTGATTATCATAAAATATGACAAATAAGCTTGGTTTTGTCATATTATCAGTGACACTATCATATAGAACCTCAGCATCTTGAACTATCTTTACTGGAGGGACAATGAATGATGAATTTCCAAGAGTGTGATCACCAGTAAGTACTCGAACATAATACATATGCTTCTTTCCATTGACATCTGGCTTGGAGTATGTATCATTAGCTGAGTATTGGGCATTGACAGCAAAATAAGTTCCTTTTCCATATGCTGTAGCTGTGAAAACGATGATAAAATTTTTACAAAATTAAGATGATGAAATATTTATTATACCAGTTATAATGATGCCTGGACACATGATCAAAGGAATAAAATCTCATTTCTTTTGTTGGAATTTTTGAATTTGTCACATTTAATCTTTTGATTTGAATTATTCGTATATTTATGAAACACTGCTCTTTACTTAATTCCCTAAAGTTTGGATCTTTGCCTTATTTAGTCATTGCATTCTCCTACTCTTAAGAATTTATACAAGGGGCAGCTAGGTGGCGCAGTAAGTAGAGCGCCCGCCCTGGAGTCAGAAGGACCTGAGTTCAGATCCGGCCTCAGACACTTAACCCACACAAACAAAAACCTAGCCGTGTGACCTTGGGCAAGTTACTTAACCCCAATTGCCCTAAAAGGGGCGGCTAGGTGGCGCAGTGAGTAAGAGCGCCGGCCTCGGAGTTGGGATGACCCAAGATCAAATCCGGCCTCAGAAAATGAGCACCCACACATAAATAATGACTAGCCGTGTAACCTTGAGCAAGTTACTTAACCTCAATTGCTTAAAAAAAAAGAATTTACACAAAACACTTGTCTAATAAATGTTTGTTAAGTTGAATTCAGAGTCTCCCTCATTAAGCTAAATCCACTTCATAACCTGTCTAGAAGTCAATTCATTAAAAGCATAGTCAAAAACTTTTGTATAGACAATGACTACAACCACATAAGTGAAGTCTACATAAACAGACAGGAAATCTCCAGTCAATCCCAAAGGCCAATGGTCAACCAGTCTGTCAGGCCACAAGTATTTATTAAGCAATTATCATGTTCCAGACACTGTGCTAAGTGTAGGGAGAGAGAGAGAGAGAGAGAGAGAGAGAGAGAGAGAGAGAGAGAGAGAGAGAGAGAGAGAGAGAGAGGCAGAAACATGGTCCCTATCTTTTAGGAGTTCACATTCTAATACAGAAGACAACATCACAATATCAGGGATGTGAGGGGTGTGTGTGTGTGTGTGTGTGTGTGTGTGTGTGTGTGTGTGTGTACAGAATAAATTGAAGGTAATCTCAGAGGGGAGACCATAACAGTAGGGAGGACGCCCTGCAGAAGGGGGCATTTGACCATTTGACTAAGCCTTGAAGGAGGTTTGAGAAGCCAGTTGGCAGAGGTAAGGAGTGAGAGCATTTGAGGCATGGGGGATAGTTAGTGCAAAGACCCAGCATTGGGAGATGGAGTACAGCATGTGAGGAACAGCAAGGAAGCCAGTGTAGCTGGACTGTTCAGTGTGTGAGAGTACATTATTAGAAGACTGCAAACATAAGGAAAAATTAGGTTTTAAAAGGTTTTAAATGCAACCAAAAGATGTTATATTTAATTCTAGAGATAATAGGGAGTCACTGATGTTCATGAGTAGAAGGGTGACATTGGTAGTCCTGAGTTTTCTGAAAATCACTTTGATGGCTGAGAGGAGGATGCACTGAAGTGGGGGCAAGGCTTGAGGCAAGGATATAGGAACACTACTGCAGCTGTCCAGGAATGATGTGATGAAGACCTGAAGCAGGGTGTTGACTGTGTGAGTGAAGAGAAGGGGACATAGATGAGAGATGTTGTGAAGGTAGAAACAAGACTTGGTAACATATTGGTTACATGGGGTAGTATCATACTGTAAGAATGAAAGGAAACAGATTTCCTTTATGTTGAGGATTCAGAAACAGGCTCTGCTGGGGAATGTAAGCTGTTTCAGGGAATTTGTTGCATCACAACAAAATAAAATATATTGATAATTTTTTTAAAATCATCTTTGAAAATAGATGTTTATCTACTGCAAAGAGAAATGACAATTTTTGTGAAGTGGAAACAAATATAAAAAGTATCCAACAGAAGTCCCTTGATTTATCACTGAGATTAAGTCCCATTTAGGTTTATATTATCTGGTATTTTGGATATTCAAACTTTCTAGGGTTGATGATATTTTGGAGACGTGCAATGGTGTAGTGGATAAGAACAGACCGTGTAGAGTCAAGGTAGACTTGTGATCAACTTCTGACCCAGAAATTTCCCATCCATGATCCTCAAAAGGCTACTGACCTTTTCTATACTCCCACTTCCCTCAGAAGTAAAAGAAGGGGGCTGGGTCAATTTGAAGGTTCCTTCTAGTTCTAAATCTCTAAGTTTTTGATCACTCCTCTCTATGGTGCATATCACAACCCATCCAAACCTCCTCAACCTTTTTAATTCTTGCTCATATCTCCTCATTGTTGATCATGGGACACATCCCCTTAATACCCTCTGTATCTTCCTCTTTACACCCATCATGTGTTTCACCCACTTTCTTTTGAGGCATCAACAATTTTGATTGTTTGGATATTACTGTGTTTCATTATTCACAACCATGTATCATCAGGAAAAGGCTATTGAAGGGGAAAAAAAGGTAGTGTTCATGTGTGTGTGTGTGTGTGTGTGTGTGTGTGTGTGTGTGTGTGTGTGTACTCATGTACACTTCCTTAGGAAAGTTGAAAGTGCTGCATGATGAAATCTTCTTCACTTGTGGACCAAACTTCCCCTTCTTCAGTAGTGCCTATCCCAGATTTGTGATTTGATGGACTAATTCAATGGATGGAGACACTGCAATCATTCATTTTAACATGGCTGCACCATTTTGGGACTTATCTGACTAACTTCTCCACCATGCCCCAGGAAGCTCATTACTGGGATAACCTCATCCTCCTGTAAGACTTCATCAGCCTTGATACTCCACCTCATTACTACCCTCTGCCTCTCTGGTTGGAGGGGGTGGGTGGCCCTGAATCTCTGAATCTCTATTTAAGGAGGGAGCTCAGCTCATATACCTCCTCATTTCTCACCTAACTAGACCCCGTTGGGTCTCCTCTTACTTTTCTATCATCCCCCATGCCCTTTTCTGCTTTCTTTACTTATTATCTTTTCCCATTAGATTGTAAGCTCCTTGAAGGCAGGGACTCTTTCTTTTGTTCATGTATTTTTATCCCTTGAGCTTAGCACAGTACCTGGCGTATAGTATATGCTTAATAAGTGTTGATTGAATGAGAAAGACTGCAGATTCCATGGTCAAACACTTTAAAGTGCTCAGCTGCTGCTGATGTGATGTGAAACCCATACCTCACCTTTGAAGTTTTTGAAACAAACGAGGTTCTTACAGCTTTACTTACCATTTTTCCCAGCATAACTTCGATTAAAGCCTTGGCTATTGACATGGGACACTGAGGCAATATCCGTCCCATGGAAGAGGCATCTTTCATTATTTGTATGTTTGTTCTGCTCATCCATGAATATTTTCTTTGTCTTATAAAAAGTCCAAAGGCTTCTGTTCTGTATCCTCTGAATCTACAAATCACAAAAAGGAAAATCACTTTGGAAATGAGCTTAGTGTTAGGCATGAAATATTTGTGGAAGTGAATTTTTAAATGTTCAATACATAGGAAACTGTTTTAGATTTTGCATAAGGCAGTTTTCCTTTGAGCATAAAATGATATAAACATCAAGTTCAGTGTTATCTCTTGTTTTCCAGATTAATATGCAGACAACTTTATAAACATAGAGTTTTGTAGGATTATGTTTGAAAAATAAATATTCCATAGTTTGGTCACTTTCTGGAAATTTTGTTTTGTTTTGAATTGCACATCTGATGTCTTTAGTAAAGGGCACGCCTGGTGAGGATCCTAACCAACACAGATGGGCACCTGCTTGGCAATACAAAGCTGGAATGAGTATCTTGGAGCCCTGAAAGGTTAAGTGACTTGCCTAGGGTTATACAATTAATAAGTGTGAGAGACCTCAGCTTGAAACAAAGACTTCTTCACTCCAAAGCAGAGTATCTATCCACTACAACACACTATCTCTATCACTGTCATTTTCAAGTTGAATAATTTCTTTAGTTCATTTATGATAGATGACATTTGCTAAAAGTTGGGAAAAATACATTTTTCCATCTTTAAAACACACATTCTCTTTCTCTCTCTCTCTTTCTCTTTCACACACACACACACACACACACACACACCCCTACACAATGACTTATAATCACTGTGCTCCAAAAATTCAAGGACAAATGTTGAACACTCTCCTAATTACCAAATGCATTTACATTTTATTTTTAATGTAAATAGTATTTATTTGAAATTATTATAAATGGTTGTTATTTTTTTCCATTGCTGAATCACAGAATGCTAGCAGAGATCTCAGAAATCATCTAGTCCAATTTCCTCACCTTACAGATGAAATAAAATAAGCTCTAAGAATTCGAAAGTGATTTATCAGAGATCGAAGACATAGGCTTCATAAGCATCTGACCAATAAAAACAAATGGAGAAATCAAAAGGAACCCAACTGATTTTTATTTTTTTGCCTCTCCAGAATAGCTTGCTCCAGATAAAGGTTTCCTCAGTAGTCCTTTTTCCCTCTCCTCCTTCCCCCATCTCAAGATCTTCACAGTTTGGGACACATTATCATTTCTCTTTCCATGGAAACTGATAAAAAGTAATAACCCTGTACGCGCAGAAACAATTCAGGGGGGCAGAGTCAAGATGGTAGCGTGAAAGCAGGGAATTTCCTTTACCCCCTAAAACCCTTCCAAATACCTGTAAAAAGTGATTAGACAAATTCTGGAGCTGATGAACCCACAAAATGACAGAGTCAATCAAATTTCTAGCCCAAGACAACCTGGAAGGTCAACAGGAAAGGTCTGGTACACCAGGGTGAGAGGAGTAAACACCTCTCCTTTGATCATATGCCTTTGGAAGAATTTACAGGTACCTAGAGACATCTCTGTAAATAGCTACATTAAACCCCTGAAGCTTGAGACAGTGAACTCTGCACTCTGTAAAGAGAGTCCTATCTTAACAAAGAGCTCAGAAGTCAAGTAATTGACTAGGAAAATGAGAAAACAGTGAGTTAAAAATCAGTGTATTAAAAATTATATAATCTTACTTTGATGAGAAGGAAGATCAAAATATATGAGAAGAAGAAAAAAAAAGGAATCCAAAGCTCCTACATCCAAAGCCTCCCAGAAAAATATGAATTGGCCTCAGGCCATGGAAGAGCTCAAAAAGGATTTTGAAAAGCAAGTAAGAGAAGTAGAGGAAAAATTGGGCAGAAAAATGAGAGTGATGGAAGAAAATGATGAAAAGCAAATCAAGAACTTGTTAAAGGGGACCCCCCTAAAATGCTGAAGAAAATAACACCTTAAAAAACAGACTAACTCAAATGACAAAAGCAGTCCAAAAAGCCAAGGAGAAGAATGTCTTAAAAAGCAGCATTAGACTGCTTTTTGGAAAAGGAGGTTCAAAAGCTCACTGAAGAAAATAATTCCTAAAAAATTAGAATGGACCAAATGGAAGCTAATGACTCTATGAGAAATTAAGAAATTATTAAACAAAGGTAAAAGAATGAAAAAATAAAAAAGTGTGAAATATCTCATTGGAAAAACAACTGACTTTGAAAATAGATCTAGTAGAGAGAATTTTAAAAGTATTGATCTACCTGAAAGCCATGACCAAAAAAAGAGTCTAGACATTGTCTTTCAAGAAATTATGAAGGCAATCTTCCCTGATATTCTAGAACCAGACAGTAAAATAGAGATTGAAAGAATCCACCAATAACCTCCTAAAAGAGATCCCAAAAGGAAAACTCCTAGGAATACTGTAGTCAAATTACAGAGATCCCAGGTCAAGGAGAAAATATTGCAAGCAGCCAGAAAGAAACAATTCAAGTACTGTGAAAACACATTCAGGATAATGCAAGACTTAGCAGTTTCTACATTACAGAATTGGATGGGTTGGAGTATGATATTTTGGAAGTCAAAGAAGTAGGATTAAAGTCAAGAATCACCTACCCAGCAAAACTGAGTATAATACTTCAAGTGAAATAATGGATATTCAATGAAATAGAGGACTTCCAAACATTTTTGATGAAAATACCAGAGCTGAAGAAAAAAATTTTCTTTCAAATGCAATACTCAAGAGAATTATGAAAAGGTAAACAGAAAAGAGAAATCATAAAGGACTTATTAAAGTTGAACTCTTCACATTCCTACATTGAAAGATGATATTTGTAACTCATGGTGACATTCTCAATATTACAGTAGTTGGAGTGAATATATATGTATGTGTATACATACATACATACATACATACATATACATACATACATACATATAGACAGAGGGCACAAAGTGAGTTGAATATGAAGAGATGACATCCAAAAATAAATTGAAAGGATGAGAAAAGAATGTACTGGGAGTAGGAGAAAGGGAAAAATAGAATGGAACAAATTATCTCACCTAAGAGAGGCAAGAAAAAGCATTTACAGTGAGGGGAAGAGGAGGAAACTGAGAGGGAATGAGTGACCCTTACTCTTATCAGATTTGAATTAAGGAAGGAATAACATACACACTCAGTTGGGCATGAAAATCTATCTAACCACACAAGAAAGTAGAGGGGAAGGGGATTAGAGAGGGGTGATAGAAAAGAGGGCAAATGGAGAAAGCGGTAATAAGCAAACACTTTTGAGGTAGGACAGGTGAAAGAAGAGAGCAGAACAAATGGGAGGCAGGATAGGATGGAGGGAAATATAGTTAGTCTTTCAAAACCAGACTATTATGGAAGTGTTTTTGCATAACTACAAATGCATGATTATAAAAAAAAATGCTTGCCTTCTCAATGAGGGTGGGTGGTGGGGGAGGAAGGGAGAGAATGTACAACTCAAACTTTTAAAAACGAATGTTAAAGATTGTTTTTACATGCAACTGGGAAATAAGATATTCAGGCAATGGGGTATAGAAATCTGTCCTGGCCTACAAAAAATATAAGGGAAGGGGAGAAAAGAAGGGGGTGATAAAAGGGAAGGAAATTGGGGGAATAGGTAATTAGAAAACAGGTACTCTTGTGGTGGAAGTGAGAAATGGAGAGAAAATGTGCAATACAAAATCTTATAGAAGGGAATGTTGAAAACTAAAAATACATACTTTTTAAAATGACATAGAAGGAAGCTACGTGGCACAGTGAATAGAGCACCAGTCCTGGAGTCAGGAGAACCTGAGTTCAAATCCAGCCTCAGACACTTAAACACAAAAAACTAGCCCTGTGACCCTGGGCAAGTCACTTAACCCCAATTGCCCTCCAAAAACAAACAAACAAAAAAAGATATAGGAAACTTTGAGGTTGAAAAGAGATCCCTTTGGATGTAGGTTTCCATATCCAATATAACCTTTATTCAAATCTGATTGTTACTACTGGCTGATTCATAGAATCAACCTGGAATTATACAAAGATCAATTACTTAAAATATATCGACAACAATATTTTTCTCAGGCTAATATAACTGGTGAAGATGAAGAATTGACTTAGGCACTACTAGGTATAGGGAGGATGGATTAACAAAAGACTATAATCAGATAAAGGGATTTCAGAGGTCATGAAAATGGAAGTGAAACACTTCTAGATGATGGTATAACCAATGGCATAAAAATTTCACTCTGATTCACTTAGGAGTCAAAGCGGATGTCATGATTGTGAACCTGTAAAAGTAGGTGTCTGGTAGTGCCATCAACAATAATAGGAATGTTGGGAAGAAGGGAGGGTTGGGGAAGAAAAATAATGAAGTCTGTTTTGAACACATTGAACCTGAGAAACCTATAGGATATACAGCTGGAAACATCCTGTGTTGTGTGTTGAGGCCAACTAGCATACAGGTGACGATCTCAGATTACATATGTGTGTGTGTGTGTGTGTGTGTGTGTGTGTGTATTTTTATATATATATAAGAGAAAAGAATAGGGATGAGGGCTATAGATAGTTCTGAAGAATGGAGGATTAGTAGTCATGGCAATGATAAAGAACAGGTTTACCTTCTCTATTGTATAGTTAGCACAAGTCTCACAAAACTTGTCTTTTACTTGCTTGTATTCTTCATGCCCTGGAGGTAAATCCACCAAAAGAAGGTTCTGGTTTTTCATGTCATCCCAGTGATTAGGGATCTCAACTGAAAGACAAACATTTGGAGATTTATACTTTCCTCCCATATGGAAGGATAGGATTATGCAATCTAACTTCCTAGGGCTCTCTAAAAAGCAGAATAACATCTGGATTCTTTTGCATTCTCTTAATGCTAGGTGTTGAGAATTCAGTTAATTTAATAAACATTAAAGATATTTTACTGTTAAGAAAAAATCTATATACCCATGGTGCCCTGTTGAGTATGTATTGACTTGTTTGGCTCACCCTGTCATCAAAATAACATGCAACTGATAAACAAATTAATACATTAAATATACCACAAGTCTATTATTTTACCATATGCATCAAACAAATTTTATCCCACCTATAACTTAGTCTGACATAGTTGTCTTGGGACTTTTAATTGGCTTTCCCAGATTCTCTCAGCTAGCAAATGTCAGAAGGAGGATATGTTATTATGTCTTCCTATTCCCAAGCTCTCTCTACTATACCATGCTGCCTCTTATTATTCAATTATTTCCTTCAAATATTTTAAATCATGGTGAGAGACTTGCTACTTTATGTAAGAACACTAGCATACAAAATCCATCTAGAGTTCATCTTCCCAAAATATTGCACAGGCAGATAGATGGTATGGTGGCTAGAGTCCTGGGTCTGGAATCAGGAAGATCTGATTTCAAATCCCACCCAGATATTTATGAGCTGTGAATTTCTGAGTAAATCACCGATTTTCTATTTGCCTCAATTTTCTCATCTGTAAAATAAGGGTAATAATGCCATTTCCTTTACAGGGTTGTTGTTAAGATTAAATGAGATATTAGTAGAGCTTACACAGTGTCTGCCACATAGTAGCTGCTTAACAAATTCTTGTTTCTTTCCCTCTTTCCCATCTATTCTTGGATTCAGGAGAGTTAAATGGAAAATCAGGTGCAGTAATGAAATGGGTAAGGCTGGTAGGAAGGATGGCCTGGAATGGTAGGAAGTGCCTTCCACCTTTTATTACTTCAGGCAGAAATGATTTTTGCAGAAATTATTTGAGGCAAAGATAACTCAGAAGACACAGAATTACTAACTGAAAAGCAAATGTATTAATTTGTAATTTAAGCAGGTGGGGATGGAGGAGCAATGTTTTATAGTGGGCAGAAAAAACCATCCTTGAATCAGTAAGTTCTTCCTCTGATAACATAGTAGATACCTGACCATGGATAAATCATGTCAACTCTTGCTGCCCCAGAAGCTCTTCTAGACTGTAAGTTGCCATGAAGGTGTTGATCTTTTGAAAGTGTTTCCTCCCTGGGAAGGATAGAGAGGGCTTTCTCACTGGGACCTCTTTCTACCAATGAAATGACAGATCCAAAATCAAAGTAACCAAAATAAAATCAATCATCTCCAAACTAAACCCTAGAATCTGAAAAAATCTATGATGCTAATAGCTGAGAAATTATAACCTAAATTTGGGGATCAGGAGGCTATAATCAACCAGTTTCTTGTGGTACCTCAGTCTTATGGCTCCCACTCATAATCATACTAGCCTTAATTGCTCAGGTCAGCTAGTAAAACTTACTAGGTTTCTTCCATCTTCAATCCCCAGAGTTGTATAAGATTCCCTCAAACTCTTGCCCCCATATCCCCTCCCTGTAAAGGAATGATCATGAAGGCATCCTTCACTCCACACTTTCTCCTAAAGCCTGGATTATTTCTACCATATATATTTATCATGTCCATCCAGACAATGTCTATCCATGGATCTGGAGGAAATCAGAAACGCAAGATGATACTGGATTGACTAAAAATCTGTTCTCTACTCTCAACTGGACCCTCCCTACAGCAAGCAGTCTTTCTCCTCCATAACTGATTAGGTATCCTGCTCACCAAAGTGCCCATTCCAAATCTTCTCTTCTAACCTCTTCATAGTACTCCCCTCCCCATCCTCTTAGCTGATGGCTTTGCCTCATTTTTAATTAAAAATCTGAAGTCACTTGATGATAGCTTCCTTTTCTCACTGCCTCATCTTCCTCACCTCACCTCACTCAGAAATCTTGCCTATTTCCTTTACCAGTTGTGTCACTTAAGCCTTGTTAAGTCTCAGCCCATTCAGTATTTAGAGACTTTCATGACTGGTCACCTTCCTACCTTTTGATTCTTCTGACACTTGACTCCCCTCCACTCACTCTCCAATCCAGCTACACTGCTTCTTTGCCATTACCTATACATTGCATTTCATTTCTGAGCCTTTGCACTGATTGTTTCTCACTCCTGGGATCTATCCTTCCTTAGCTTTACTGCCTAGTTTTTCTGACTCCTTCCAGATTCAGCTCAAAACCCACCTTTTTCTGGAAGTCTTTCCCAGTGCCCTCAGCTACTTGTGCTTTCTGTCCTTTCTGAAATGACCTTACAATGAATCTGTGTATATCTTCTATGTTTCTAGTTATTTTACACATTGTTTTTCCTATTAGAATGGGGGCAAGGAGTCTTCTTGCTTTTCTTTGTATCTCTAGCTAACCCTTAGCATAGCGCCTGACACATAGTAGGTGCTTAGCAAATACTTGTTGACTGATCAGATGATACAAAACAACCCACCATACGTAGTTGTTTTAAATGGAGATCACTAGGAAGTACTCTGTCTACTTTCCATCTCTGTCTAGGGTGCTGGACAGGGGACAGTACAGGCATGGGTACATTTACACTAACAAGGAAGAGGTGTACAGCTGTAAAAGTTCCTCAAATTCTTAGAATTTATTGCTGTTTCTTCAGTACTAATGAAAGAGTGCTTGGCCTACACTATTTCTGCTCCCTAACACGTAAATTCCTTGTTCTCAGGCTTGACCCTCATACTGGCTCACAGTATACTGGCTCCTTATCAGACCACAGTATCTAACTCTTCTGTTGTAATATAGGATGCAGAAATTTTAGGATAGGTAAGTCTTTTCATCTATAACCATCCTAGCTTCATCATCTTACTGACCACCTCATCCTCTTTTAAAAACCACTGGTTGAGCAGGACTTACACTGTGTCTAGTGTTGTTTTGGTCACTGCAGAAATGGACCAAATAAGAAAGAGACATTGGTTCTATTCCTAGTTCTGTCCCTGAGACCCTGTAAATCCTTGGACCAGACATCTACTCCTTGTTGGCCCCAGTTGTCAGTAAAATGTAGAACATTATAAAGTCTGTATGGAGCTAGGGGCTGGATTTGTGATTTCATTGGCACAAGGAACTACCAGGTGAGACCACTCTCCACCAATGCAACCTGCACCTTTCCTCCAGCTCAAAGTTTTCAATAGTGGCCTAGTATCGTGAGAAGTGAAGTGACCTGACCCATAGGCATAGTATGGAACAGTGCTTCCTGTTTTTTAACCCTCCATCAAGAGAGAACTCTTTTCTATTGAGGCTCCAAAGCTACCTTCCCCAGACTCTAGCTGCCTCCTTCACTTCTCAGTTAGAGGTAGTATACCAGGAGTGGGGAACCTGTAACCTCAAGGCTACAAGTTGCCCTCTAGGTCCTCAAGTGAAGCCCTAAACTATACATTAATATCCCTATAAGCCATGTGTTGATTTAGAAAAACACACATTAAAATGATCTATGTTTTGTCTTTTTTTACTTATTTTGTTAAATATTTGTCAATTGCATTTTAATCTGGTGCTGGGAAGTAGGCAATGTTGTGGTCATCACATGCTAGATCCCTCTGCTCAAGTGCCCCCAAACTGCTGTAGAGTGAGAATAAATGCTCTGTTGGTTCTGAGAGAGAGGGAGAGTTGGGAAAGAAAGAACAGAGAGACAGAAACTAGAGACTCAGGGCATTTTCACTGTGTGTCTCCCATAACTGGATTTCCTTTCTTTCTCTCTGCCTATCAACTTCCCTGGCTTCCTCCAAGTTCCAACTAAAATCCTACCTTCCTTAAGAAGTTTTTTTTTTCCCTTCCCCTTAGTTCTAATGCCTTACAACTACTGATTAGCTCCAGTTTATCCATTTTAGCATTTTAACTTATTTTCATGTTGTCTCTCCCATTAGATTTTTAGCTGTTTGAGATTAGGAATTCCCTTTTCCTTTTCTTTGTTCCTACAGAGACTTAGCACAGTACCTAGACATATAGTAGATGCTTGATAAATATTTATTTGCTGAATGATAGAGAGGGAGAGAGGGAGAGTTGAGAGAAAGAGGGGAGGTGAGGGGTGGGAAGAGAATGTTAAAAAAAAAAGCAAAGTTGAACCTACCTTCAGGTTTTCTGATACAACAAACAGGCAAACTGTGTCCCTTTCTATTTGTAGCAAGGTTAGTGTTAAAGTCCACCGTGTAGTTTTCATTCTCGATTTTAACAACAATGTTATTTTTCTTTCCTTTCTTTGCATCCTCTAAATGCAGATTAGTTATTTTGTCAAAAAGCTTGAAAAGACCTTTGTCATTATACTGCCACATGGTGGTTCTGCTGAGTTCCTCAGCCTTAGATTCCTCATCTATGTGTAATTGTATTCTCTTTATCATGCCTTGAATTGCCTGGGAAGCCTCTAACACATCATGGGTACTTCCTGTGACCTCGACTTGAGACCCTCCATTTTTCATATCAATAGTGACATTTAACCTTTTTTGCAGTTCATTCAGTTCACTGTATTCTTTTTCACCAAAGTTTTGGATGGACTCATCACAGAAAGTGCAGCTTTTGTGCTCCTTTAAAATCAAATCTTGTATCCAAAAGATAGTGCTTTCAACATCCTCCTTACTTTCCCCACACACCTGGAAAGTTGTTGATGTTTTAATTTTTTCCAAAACCAAATGATCTTGCTCTTCGGGAGGCTGGCTTGTAGTGAAAAATGCTTTAAAAATAAATGTGACATCATGAAAAGTTACCAAGAAATATTTTCAAGATAAATCATAGGCACATGCACTTTTAAAAAAATGTACAACTTACATTTTATCTTTGAGAATACAGAGGTTGAGATTGGTGGCTTAGATCTTACTCTTTTTTTCATGGTATCATGAAACACTTCTAGTAGCTGTGGCTGGAAGATGACCACTTTCACTTTTTTCACTGATTGGTCAGACCCTTTCTGTGCAAAATCTTCAATGGCATCAATTATAGATTCAGCAACTTTACTAGGGTCCTTTTGGGCCTGTCCTGAAAAGAATTTTTTTTAAAAAAGATAAGAACAAAGCAATAAAAAATAGCACATCCCCTTTCCCTTAATTTCCTCCTGCCCCAAACTACTATTTAAAAGTTCACAGGTTTGATTCTTAATGGATAGATGCTCCTTCCTCCAAATGCATAATCCCTATTGTGTTCACTGTTAGCATTTCAAACATTTTGGACTAAGTTTCCTCTCTTCTAGGTCCTATAGGAAAATACAGTTCCCGCCCTCAGGAAGCCTTCAGTTGAATTAAAAACGGCCACAAGAATCTGAATGATCCAAAGTCTGAACTTGACTATTCATTGGATGGAGATGCTCATTTCATGTCCTTCCCCCTTTTAGGTAAGTAGTCTTTTAGTTGGAGGTAAACTGTCTTACCCTATGAAGTCATTTAGAAAGTATCTGAAGAAGACAAGATGCTCAATGTGTTGAAACTCTGAAATGTTTTTTTAATGACAGTATAAAAAATTCTTTGAATTACTTTATTGTAAAGATAATAAATGGCATTTTGGCCATTAAGTTGTGCAAAGCTCTTTGGGAGCTACAAATCCAACAATCTGATAAGCATTTATTATGGGCCAGGTACTGGAGAGTATAAAATTCAAAATGAAACTACATTTGTCTTCAAGGAGTTTCTGTGCTATTTAGGAAAATGTACATAGATAAATAAATATAAAATATATAAACAGTAAATAATAATAAGTAGCATTTATATAGCACTTTGAGATTTATAATGTACTTTGCAAATATGATTTCATTTTAGTCTTTCCACAGCTCTGGGAAGTAGGTGGCATTATTGTCTTCATTTTATAGATGAGGAAACTGAGGCAGACAAAGACTGAGGTGGGGTTTGAACTCAAGTCTTCATGATTCCAAATCCAGGGCTCTATCCCTTATGACACCTAGATGTAAATGATCTGGAGGGAGAGCACTAAAGCTAAGAGGGACTAGGGAAGTCTTGGATAGACTCTCTTACTTCAACTGAGACCTGATGGAAGCTAGAGATACTAAAAAGCAAAGGTGAGGGGGGAGGGAAGAGAATTCCAGGCATGACAAGAGCCTGTGAAAGAGCCTGGAGGAGAGATTATTAAGTGTGGGAACCAGCAAATAGGCTACATCAACATAGAATGTATGAAGGGCAAATCATTCTAAAAAGATAGACTGAAGCTAGAATGTAAAGGCCTTTAAATGCCCAACAGAGAGATTTGTATTTTATTCTAGAGTTAATAGGGAACCACTAAGGTTTTTTGAGTGGGGGAGTAAAATGGCTATATCATTACTATAATAGATCATGGTATTTAGAAATATCAATTGGTCAGCTGTGCAGAAGAGGAACTGAATAGAGGAGAGGCTGGATATGGGAAAATCAGTTTGAAAACTAATGTAACAGTGGAAGACTATGGGTGACTTTGGGTGATTATGAGGAGAGAGGAGGGAATAAATGTCAGAGATGCTATAGAGATAGGGTCAATAAGATAAATGTAGGGTCCTACATTTGAGTTTTACAAAATCCACAGTACACACTGGGTGAGGTATAGTTATACAACATTTCACATGTATCTGCTTTGAGGAGATTCGAAATTCAATACAAGAGAAGAGGATGATATGGGAGGCAAAAAGTCAGTACCATCCTAGCCATTGATAAAGAGGAAGAAGCCAGTCAATCAATAAGCACTATGAAGTACCTACTATGTGCTAGGTATGCTAAGTACTGGGTATATGAAAAGAGGCAAAGGGGTAGCTAGGTGGTGCAGTGTGACCCTGGATAAGGTCATGTAATCCCAAGTATCTTTAAAAAAAGAAAAAGATAGAAAGAAAAAGAGAAAGACATAAAAAGAGACAAAGATGGTCCTCTGTTTTCAAAAAGAACACAATATAATTAGGGAGATGATATGCAAACAAGCATATAAAAATAAACAATATACAGAAAAAACTTGGAGATAAAAACAGGGGCAAGGAACTAAGAATTAAGAGTGATTAGGGAAGACTTTTTTTCTTTTTTTAAAAACTGGGATTTTGGTCTTGAGAAGCCAGGCAGTAGAGATGAGGAGGGTCAACATTCCAGGCATGGGAGACAGTGAAAATATTTGCAGTCAGAAGATTATGTGTCTAGTTCAATTAACAGGTAGAAGACCAATGTCATAGGATCACTGAGTTCATGGTGGGGTGTGAGGTAGAAGAAGACTGGAAAGATAAGAGGGGGGCAGATTATGAAGGGCTTTACTATCATTTTGACAACTGAGTGGGAAGAAACTTGTGGGATGTCTCCTTTCCTCTGACTCTTTATTATTTGAGGAATGAAGGTCCCCTCTTTATCAGAGACTGGAGCAACGGAGGAAAGAGTAGGAGATGAAGTCAAGAAGTTGCCAGAGGTAGAGCAGGGTAAAAGAGGGAGCTCTTTTCAAGTAGTGTCGATTCTCTCTGAAAAGTAGCTGGGAAGATCCTTAGTTTAGAGAGACAGGAAAAGGGTACAATGAGAGACCTAAAGAACGGGGAGAAGATCTAAATAGCTGCTGGGATGAGTGGGAAAGAAAATCTTTTAAGGAAGAATAAAAAGACTACCTTCCTCCAGTTAAGTTCCCATTGAGACTGGATATTACAAATTTGTAGCAGACCTGGTTAGGACAAAAAGTCATCTCCTTCAAGAGCAGGTAAGTAGGAAAGAAAGAGGCAGGTGATGTCAGTGATTCAGAATCAAGTTATTCATGGTAAGGAATGAGTATTACCAGGACATGGGAGCAAGGGATTTGAAAGTAGAGGATTGTGGAAAGCTTAACTGTTAAGACTTATATAAATAAACATCCAATTGACATATTTTTACAAACAAATTGACTCTCAAATATTTGGTCTTCAACAAGCAGTTGATTGCCAGAGAGGATTGATTACCAGAGATTACCAGTTCATTACCAGAGAGGAAGACTTGTATGAAATGAGACAAAGGAAAGCAAGCTAAGCCTGAAGAATAAAATATTCTGTGCCATTTAAAAAGTAAATATGGGGAGGTGGGGGGGCCGGCGGAGCCAAGATGAAGGAGTAGAAACAGCATTTCCAATGTGCTCTGCCCCACACAAATTTCAAACAATGTGAAAGGGGACTCCAAACAACTTCTGGAGCCACAGCACCCACAGAACAGCACAGAGAAGCTAACCTCCTGCTGAGAACAGCCCAGCAGCCCTGCAGGGAGTGGCCAGCGCAGCACTCTGAGAACAGACAGCACAGCGCACTGGGAACCCACAGCACAGCCCGCAGAGCCAAGCCCAGGTCCGTGGTTTTAGCCCCAGGGTGGCCAGGCCTTCAGCCGGCTGGAGGGACCCCAGAACACCAGCAATTGTGGCTATTCCAGAATTATCAGCACAGATATGCCTAGGACAAAGTGAGAGGTTAGTGCCCTATGGACTTTGGGACCAGTATTTGGGGAACGCATGGCTTCCTCCCCTGGGGGCGAAAAGCTGCTGAAGAAATGGTGGCACAGAAGCCATTTTGCAGCAACAGTAGTGGCTCTAGCTCCTGGTCTGCAAACTGTAGGAAGATCCAGCAATCAGTCTGGGGGTTAATCGCTCTTGCTTTAAACTTCCTGGATCTGGATTGTGGTCTGAGGGGGAAGTTTGGGGTGGGTATCCAACTTGCCAGAGTGGGTGGAGGCTTTACAGAGGCCATCCAACTGGCAGAAATTGTGAAGACCCCACATTTGGGTGGAAACTCCCCTGTCTGGTGGCAGAGTCCTACTGTGGCAACAAGCCCAAAAATCAAGTAATCAAGTGGCAACATGCCTAGGCAAATGAAACAAAATAAATAGAAAAGTTCAACATTGGACTCCTATTTTAGGGGCAAAGAGGCTCAAAGCATGGAGGAGGACTGTGAGGTCAGAACTCCTGCACCAAAAGCCCCAAATGAAAATACAAGCTGGCTACAGGCCATAGAGGACCTTAAGAAGCAGATAAGAGAAGTGGGGGAAAATTTGGGAAGAGAAATGAAAAAGATGCAAGAAAAGTATGAAATGACAGTCAACAGCCTGACTGAGGAAAATAACACCTTAAAAAATAGACTAACTCAAATGGCAAAAGAGGCTCAGAAAGGCAATGAGGAGAAGAATGCCTTAAAAAGTCGAATTTGCCAGATGGAAAAAGAATCTCAAAAGCTCACTGAGGAGATTCATTCCTTCAGAGTTAGACTGGAGCAAATGGAAGCTAGTGGCTTTATGAGAAATCAAGATACTATTAAGCAGATCCAAACAAATGAAAGAATAGAAGGCAATGTGAAATATCTCATGGGAAAAACCATTGACCTGGAAAATAGATCCAGGAGAGATAATTTAAAAATTACTGGACTACCTGAAAGCCAAGATCAAAGAAAGAACCTAGAAATCATCCTTAAAGAAATTCTCAAGGAAAATTGCCCTGATGTTTTACACCCAGTGGGGGAAATAGAGGGTGAAAGAATCTACCAATCGCCTCCTGAAAAAGATCCCAAAAAGAAAACTCCCAGGAATATTATAGCCAGGTTCCAGAATCCCCAGATGAAGGAGAAAATACTACAAGCATCCAGGAAGAATCAATTTCAATATTGTGGAAACACAATCAGAATAGCACAGGACCTGGCAGCTTCTACACTGAGGGATCGAAGAGCATGGAATATGATATTCCAGAGGGCAAAAGAGCTGGGATTGAAGCCAAGGGTCACCTACCCAGCAAAACTGAGTATCTTGTTTCAGGGGAAAATATGGTCATTCAGTGGAATAGAGGACTTTCAAGCATTCTTGAGGAAAAAACCAGAGTTGAATAGAAAATTTGACATTCAGACACAAGAAGCAAGAGATGCTTGAGAAGGTAATCAAGGAAAAGAAATCAAAAGGAACTTATCAAAGTTGGACTATTTACATTCCTACATGGAAAAATAATAACTGTGTCTGATGAAACCTTTCTCATTATGAAAATAATTGAAGAAGGTACATGGCATATGTTCACAGGTATACATGGATAGAGGGCACAGGTTGAATTTGATGGGAAGGGATGACTCTCTTTTTTTGGAGGGCAATTGGGGTTGGGTGACTTGCCTGGGGTCATGCGGCTGGGTTTTTGTTTGTGTGTTGGGTGTCTGGGGCCAGATCCGAGCTCGGATCCTTCTGGCTCCGGGGCCGGCACTCTGCTTGCCACCCCAAGGAAGGGATGATTCTTAAGGGGTGAGATCAAGAGGTGAGAGAGGAAAGTGGCAAGAGGAGATGGAGAGAGACAGGGTAGGGTAAACTATCTCATGTAGAAGAGGCAAGGGGAAGTAGTTGCAGGGGAGGGGAAGAACAGGAAGGCAAAATGGCAAAACCATATTCTCATTGAAGTTGTCTCAAGGAGAGAATCACATACATACTAAATGGAATATCTTACCCTCACTCACTCTCCTGAGTAGGGGAAAGGGTGATGAGAGGGGGGATGATGGAGGGGAGGGCATTCTCGGGGGAGGGGAGGTTGGAAGTACCCACTATCAAAGAGGGACAGGATCAAAGTAGGGAATGGACCAGGTGGGAGGTGAGACAGGTGGGAGGGAAATATAAGCAGTCTTTTACAATATATCTACTATGGTAAAGTTTTACATAGCTATACATATACAACACATACTGAATTGCTTATCTTCTCAGAGGGAGTGGTTGACAAGGAAGGAAGGTAATGGATCTGAAAATTGAAGTTTTAAAATTAAATGTTTCATGAGATGTCCAGGCATTGGGGCTCAGAGATTCACCTTGCCCTAATGGCAAAGTCGAAGGGGATATGGGAGAAGATATGGGAGAGAGCAGATTGGATGAGGGGATATCTAGTGGGACTGCTATTCTGGGGTGCTGAGTAGGGAAAACATGGGAGAAAAATGTAACACATAATCTGGTGGAAATGAATGATGTAAACCAGAAGTTAATAAAGCATTTGTTTAATTTAAAAAAAAAAAGTAAATAGAGTGAACAAGGAGAGCCCATAAAACTCTGCTCAGTTATAAAGTCAATGTTAGTACCCTACTGTCACACTCTTACTTCCTGGTAATAATTTTTAATCTCTCTTCCTAAGTATGTAGTCTCTTGGGGTATTTTTTATCTATATATTGGAAATTGTTCATTGTGCAGGAAAAAAAAACAATACCTTTCAATTAAAAAAAGGATTAAATGCAAAATCATGATTATCTTTGCTATCAACATTTTTTCCCAAAAGAATAAAGATTATCCTAGGGCTATACATAGGAATAAGTAGAGGAAGAAAGGAAGATCATGTAAAAGACTACTGTAGTAATCCATGTATGGGATGACGAGGGATTGGGGTGATGGCCATGGTGGTCATTGCAAAGAAGAGTTCAATCTGGGGACTTGCTTATTATTATTATTATTATTATTATTATTATTATTAATTCATCTCAAGAAAGTTGCTTATCTTCTCTCCCTCACAGCTGAAAGCCAGGAGATTAGCCTAGAATTACATAATCTCTTCTGACTATAAAAAGTCTACGATTCCATGATAAATTCAGTATTTGACCTGAAATTGTATATTTGGCAGCAAATGTAAGTGTCTGATAGATAAAGAAGAGATTAGACTAGGGGGTGAAGGTGTTCACAGGTTGGAGCTGCTGATTGAGAAGTCACCTGCATGGAGGTAGGAGCTGAAAACATGAATGAATGAGTGAATTCTCCTAAAGGGCAAATACATGAGAGAGAGAATGAGGGAAGAGAGGTGAGCCAAGATGTTAAACTGGGGAAAAGACAGAAAATGTAAGGAGCCAAATGAAGAGACAGTGAAATAGACTGAGAATGGATCAGTTTATTTTCTTTCCACTTTTCTTTTCTGTCTTTATTACCTACGTTCACCTTTTGTCCTTTCGTTTTACTCTTTACCAGGTTATCCTTCTCTTTTTCTCTTTTTGCTTCTCCATAGCTTAAGACTAGAGACAAAACCCAGCAGTACACACAAACATCATGGTACTCAGCGTGAAAAAACATTGCCAAGACCTAAAACAGATTAACACCACTGGATCACTCTCATACAGATTCAGCCTTAATGATTATCTTTACTAGTGTAGATGTAGTCTAAGGGACTCAGTATTAAAAACAAAACAAAACAAAACAAATTCTGAAAGGAGGCTACAAACCTGTTCCAATGGCTGGGAGGGAGATGGACACATATTTCATCTGTTCACATTGCTTTAGGACTTCAGAGATGGTTTGTTTGACATCATTTCCTCCAACAACATGTATTATTTTTTTGCACCTTAGATTTCCACCCTGTGTTACTATAAAATTTCTGGGATGATTCACAGCTGGAGAACAGAAGGAGACAAAAAGGCATGAAACATTAGCTAACTGAAACTTTGGAATAATTGAGAATATAGGAAACTTTATTTAGGTAAAGAGGACATGAAAACAACAGTCCTGATTTGCACAGTTCCTTCTATTTTTTGCATAGTTCCTTTTATTTATTTAAAATTCTTACTGAATCTCAAAGATGAAAGGCACCTTAGGGTTCATATAATACAATCCTGTTCCATGCATAAGCACTTCCCAAAGCATTACTGTTATAATTATCCACCTGATACATAAACATCTCTAGTGATGGAAGGTCAACTCACTTGCAAAGTAATCCTTCCATGCCCTCCCATACCCAACCTGCTCCTCCCCTCCCTTTCTCTTCCCCTTCTACTTCTTCCCCCCACCCTTTCTTCCTTCGTCCTTTCCTCCTTCTTTCCCTTTCTTCCTTTCTTCCTTCCTTCCTTCCCTCCCTCTGTCTCTCTTTCTTCTTTCTTTCTTTCTTTCTTCCTTTCTTTCTTTCTTTCTTTCTTTCTTTCTTTCTTTCTTTCTTTCTTTCTTTCTTTCTTTCTTCTTTCTTTCTTCCTTCCTTCCTTTCTTTCTCTTTCTTTCTTTCTTTCTTTCTTTCTTTCTTTCTTTCTTTCTTTCTTTCTTTCCTTCTTCCTTTCTTCCATCCTTTTTTTCTTTCTTTTTCTCTTTCTTTCTTTCTTTCTTTTTTCTTCTTTCTTCCCTTCTTTCTTTCACCACCTGCAATATGGTAACACATTCCCAGCCCAGTTAAGTTTATTGATTTGTTAACAGAAAAGAAGGCTGGGTTTTTTAATTTTGATATTATGGTACCCACATGGACAAATAGAATTAACAAGATTTTTCTTGCCTCTTCATATTGACTTTAAATATTTATTTTGTTTTAGTCTCTGAGAATACTGAAATGTCTAATGCCTTTCCAGTTAATAATCTATAGAGATAATGTCTTAACTCCCAAGAAGAATCTCTAGTGGTGAAAGTTTTAGATACTGTGATAGGTTGGTATGGAAGATGGGAGACAGAGGGAGCCTTGTGGGTGCCTCAAATCATACCATGTGTGTTTGTTGCCTAGTACAGTCTTTTATAGGATTAGATCAAGTTCTGAAGGAAAATTATTATAATCTCACCTTCAGGGCCCCTCTCCCATGGAGCAGCAGCTCTTAAAATGTTTCTGACTTTTTTCCATTCTATCCCATATCCCCTAGTTCTCACTACCAGCTATTTCACTTGCACTGGATGATGATTAAAAGAGAGACATTAATACTCTACCTAATGTAGCACACTCTGATTCCACAGCTGGTCCAGCAGCTTCTAAAATGGCTTTGGAAACCCCTAGATAAGAGAATAATAATAGAGAGGAACATGAATTAAAGAATCACATCACCTTAGAGCTAGAAAGTACTGCAAAGGTCATTCATTACACTTTCTTGGGTGACACTGTCTAATAATCAGTGCTCTCCAAGAAAAGAAGTGGCTGCTCTAGGAAGTACTGTTTTCCTATCAAATGAATGACCACTTGTCAGGTATGAGATAGAAGGGATCCTATTTGGTGAACTGAGGTGCCTTCCAAATTTGAAATTCTATGGTTCTTTGACCTAGCATAAAGGTTTTCACATGTCCCCATAGTACATGTGATAACTTGAGAGCATTCTTGACACACTCTTACCTTAATCCATTGGAATTGGATCCTAGGTCTACAACTGGAAATGACCTTAGAGGCCATCTAATCCAGTACCTTCATTTTATAGATAAGGAAAGCAGTTAAGTGTTATCCCTAAACACTTAGAGATAATGTTAGAGGTAGAATTAGAATGCCATACCTTTCAGGAATCAGATTACTACAGAGGAAGAGATCTGGGACAATTTGCAACAATTGATTCAGAGTAAAAAGCCGATGTAGGAGAACAATTAATAGAATACGAACAACATTGCAAAGTGAAAAAACTTTGAAGCATGATCAATGCTGTGGGCAACGATGATGTCAGAAGAGCATTGAAAAAGAATGCTATCCATTTCCTGAGGGAGAGGTAATGAAATTAAAATGCAAAATAAAAGATATATTTTTTGGACACAGACATTATGGAGATTTGTTTTTCATGAATGTGCATATTTCTTATGTAGGTTTTCAAAAAATATTTAGGGAGTAAGGAGGGAGAAAGGGATAGGGTTTTAAAAACAAAGAAAAGAAACAAGAAGAAAGAAAAAGGGTCATTGAAGCAGTTTTTAAATGCATAGAAGACAACAGAAGATCAGAAAGTATCACAGACCAGTAAAATGCTTTGCAAGTCACATATTGCACTTATTATATACTTTGAAAGAAAGGCAGTTGTATAGAACAGAAGTTCACAGCTTTGTGTAAAATGCTCTTTTTTATTAAAATAAAAAATAAAAAAAATTAAAATTCTTCTTTCTTTAAAAATATTTTAACTAATATGTTCAGCAGTCAGAAAATTGAGTCAGAAAGCTAACTATATTAACTGACACAAATAAATGTTCCAAAAGTGTTACAACACATTATTAACAGAATTATTCTCATGCATATTTACAGACAATCTTTTTTTAACTTAAGTTTTGGGGTTTTTGCATACTTTTAAGAATTTGGAAATAAGTACAGATTCTTGTGGGTAAACATTTTACTTAAGTTACTCAACAATATAGAACCATACTAAAATTAAAGGGTTAATTATTATGAAAAATTAACTCTTTAAAAAGTATAAAGCAGAAGAAAAATGGAACTATCAGAAGTAGGTGAATAAACCTGTTAAAATTCTCAAGTACAAAAATTTTCAATACTACAAAACAAAACTGAAGAAGATACATAAATCAAATCAAGAGACAATGCTCCAATTCTTTTCTGGAGAATAATCAGGTGAGTGATGTGAAAAAATTAAACTTCTAGATCTAAAAAGGAAAAATAAAGTAGCCAAAGTAGCTTTGTTCTTGAAATATTTTTGTCATAGAAGCACTCTGCTTATTTGAACTTTCTCCTATATAATTCTTTAGCTGTACTTTTTTCTTTTACAAACTAATACATCTTAAAAACCTTTAGATTATTAGATTAAAAATCTAATAAACCTTAAAAACTACATTTCAAAGTCGTAGGCAGCTAGGGGGTACAGTAGACAGAGTACCAGGCCTGGAATCTGAAAGACTCACCTTAGTGAGTTTAAATCTGGTCACAGGCACTTACAAGCTGTGTGACCCCAAGCAAGTCACTTAACCCCATTTGTCTCAGTTCTTCATCTGTAAAATGAGCTGGAGAAGGATATGGCAAACCCCTCTGGTATCTCTGCCAAGAAAACCCCAAATGGGGTCATGAAGAGTTGGACAGGATTGAGCAGCAACAGCTATAATCCTAAGTAGTAATTAATTAGCATATGTAATATTAGTTGTTAAGAATTATTTCAAACTCTGAATGCAAATAATCTTTTCATAATTAAGACTCATCTTTGAGACCCAATTTGTTAGTGGTCCAATTCTTTTCTTAACCTAAAATTGTATTAAATAAAAGGGTGCAACATTTACTTAGTTGTAAACTATGTATAAGCTAAGGTTTACTTTTTTTCCCTCAAGTAAAATAGCATTTTATTAAGATAAACTTATAATAAGCAAAATTTTCCCTAAATATGCCACTTATTTCAAATAAATTTTATTGCAGCCAAAGCAGTTCATAATATGTACATAATAAACTCCCTCCCATACACATAATTTAAGTTACAGGAAATAAATTTCCTTCTTAGGGGCAGACATTGGTAAAGAAAATGAATGTTGCATTTATCAATAACTTAAACTCATCCTTAATTTGTTATAAATGTGACATGTTTCATTGCTTTCTTCTGTTTTGCCAATCACCATAAATAATTTGCCTTATAAAGCTAATATAATTTTACCTAATTTTACTGTTTTCTCTTCTGATTCTAAGCAAAATTTTGCAAAGGCTTCTTCTATTTCTGGGTCAATCTCATCAATGTCATCCTAGTATGGATTTCCAGCCCCTGATTAGTCTGTTCCATTATTTTCATAATCTGGGAAGAAATTCTCTCTGTCCCATAATTCCTAAAAACTTTCTTGATAATCTGGATCAGCAGCAGTATGAAGGAATGAAGGAATGCCATCAGATGTATAAAATATAGGTCCCTACATAAAATAATAGGGATCATTTTCAGGTGCTGATTCTCTATAGGTTAAGGTGGCATTAACTCTACCCCAGTTACTTGATCAGAGTTCTACTAGCTTTGGAAGCATCTCTTTCACATTTTTGATGCAGTCTGCATCAGGGACAATATTTTCAATCCTCTGAATCATTTCTTCCAAATCTGTCTTTCCTTTTTCCTTCCATGCATTTTCCAAAACTCATCCTGTCAGCTTCAGTAGTTTTACTACACAGAAGAAATTGCTGTCCATGGGATTAGAGAAAAGGACATTGAGCAATTCCTGAAGAGAAACCTGAAGAATATCTGCTGTTTTCTGGCAGCTTCATCCCCTGTGGCAGCCTGATCTCTGTTGCCATACTCAGTTCTACACCTTTTAAGTAGTAACTTCTGGAAACATATACTTTGTATAGTAAAGTTCAGCTGATAAGACAAATAATTACACAACTGTGCTCCTATGCAAGAGAAATGTGGCACAATTGTGGCCTGTTGGTAGATGAGTTGGTAGATGAGTTCCATGAGGTCATGTAAAGCATCAGCAGTAGTGACCCAGCTATTTAGAATCTCTGTAAATTGATGAATTTCACTTTCAAAACTTTCTGTTTGTTCTGTAAAGTGATTTAAAAACTCCTATACATATTCTGAGTAGGATAACCATAACATCATCTTCATAGGAAAAATCTATATAATTAAAAGTAAAACCTGATGGAGAGAATTCTGGAGCATTCAGAGGCAAATTTGATATTAACTTGGTGTTACAACCACTGGGGTTTAGCCATTATTGAAGTACAAGAGGAGGTTTTATCTTGTGAACCAAGTGGAGCTCTCCTAGCCTTTGGACGTTCTGCAGGAGGCAGGCCTGGCCTCCAAAACAGACTTAGTATATAGAAGAAAAAGCACAAACATGGGTATGGCTGTAAACACCAATGAAATTTGCCAGAAAACATTTCAGTCTGCTAGGTGGCACAATGGATAAAAATGAGAACTATGAGGCAGGAAGACCTGAGCTAAAATCCTGCATCTGACACTGCCTAACTGTATAACCCTGGACAAAGTCAGCTAACCTCTCTCAGACTCAGTTTCCTTGTCTGTAAAATTGAATAATGATAGCAACAACCTCACAGGGTGGCTTTAATGATCAACTTAATTAAGGTGTAGTTTTTTTTGCAAATGTTGAAGTGTTAGAGGAATGCTAGTTATTATTTTAATCATAGTTTTTTATTGCACTTGAAGAGATACTTCCTTAAAATTAAGAGGTCAAAAGATAATAACAGGCTGTTTTCAAAAGTAAAAATGCTAGCTGTCAACAACCATAGTAAAGAATATGCAAATATCAAAGAATACACTTAACAATAATCAAAATGTCAGGTCAAAATTTTCTTTTCATCCTTAAAAACTGATAATGATGAAAAAGATGGAAATAATCAATGTTAGAAGGTAGGAATAATTCATCCTGGAAAGGCTAGAGAAAGATAGGCACACTGAGGCATTGTTGGTGGATTATCATTTGGTGCAGTCATTCTGGAAAGTAGTTTGGAATTATATTTTTAAAAAACCTGACTCAAATGTATGTATCCTTTGACTCAATGATTCCACTGCTAAACATATATTGCAAGGGAGGTAGGGACAAAAAGAAAGATTGCATAAACATGAAAATATTTCCTGCAGCACTTTTTGTGGTAACAGAGAGCTAGAAACAAAGCAGATATCCATTGATTTGGGGATGGCTAAATAAGCTGTGGTACTGACTACAATAGAATATTACTGTGCTAGAAGAAAATATTAATATGAAAAATACTAAGAAGCATGGAAAGACATAAACTGATATGAAAAGTATCAGTAAAGGAAAGTAAGGAGAGCCAGGGAAACAATATACATAATGACTATAACAATGTAAATGGAAAAGACAGTACATCAAAATGATGAACATTGCATGCTGCAAAATTATAATGACCAATATTGGCTACAAGGAATATATCTGAGATGACATCTCTCCCCCTGTCTTTGCAGAGTTGAGGGACCATGAATTTGGAATGCTGCATGTGATGTCAGACTTTTTCAATATTATTAGTTTTGCTTAACTTTTTTTCCACTTTAATTTTTCTTTTTTATAGAGAGGTTTCTCTCAGAGAAGGTGAAGGGAAGGCTATAGGAGAACATGTAGATGATGTAAACACAAAAGATATAATAAAAATCATTTTTGAAAGAGAAGAAAAAAATAGTTCCTTCCCTCAAGGACCTTATATTCCACTGGAGAGAAGCAACACAAATGCAGAACACACACTCACACATATACACACTCACACACAGACACACACCCACACATGCACATAACTTGGGATGCAATAAGAGCAAAATATTCACATCCCTATGTGAGAAGCTGATAACTGTCAATATTGAAATTTATATTATTATCATGACCTTTAAAAGGGTTATACTTAGATAGAGGGTGTGGGTATAAATGAACTAATCTGATGATAAAAAAATAGATTAAGTGGGTCAAATTGACTGTAATGTGACAAAAGGAAAGGATAAGATAGAAAAAGGTAAATGATGCTGTATATAGAGGCATAAAACCACACTATAGTAGAGGGGAAGAAAAGAGGGAGAGGAACATCATGTGAACATTATTCTCACTGGTTCTAGTTCAAAGCGGGATCAACATAATCAGTTAAGTTTAAGATTCTAATGTGAAAAGACACAAAAACTCATTAAACAGAGGGAAAGAAGGGAGGGAGAGGAGCACTGTATGAAAATTATTCTCATTGGTTTAGGGTCAAAGGGGGAATAACATACTCTGATAAGTATAAAAATATATTGTGTCCCGTAGGGTAAGGGAGTGATAAAAAGGGGGATGGGATTAGAGGGGAGGGAAATAGTAGTAAGGGGAGAGGATAGGTAAAGAAGGGGGGATCCCCGGGTGGGAACACTGAGGGATGTGGTGGTCAAATGGCAAACCCTTAAGGAGGGGAAGGGAGAAGAAAGAAACAAAAACATAAGCAGGGAGGGAATAAGATGGAGGGGAAGAGAAAAATAGTCATCATTACTGTGAATGTGAATGGGATGAACTCTCCCATGAAACAGAGGCAGATAGCAGAATAGATTAAAAACCACAATCCTACAATATGCTGTCTACAAGAAACACATTTGAAACAAAGGAATTCCCACAGGATAAAGGTAAAAGAGATATATTATGCCTCAGCTAAAGTTAAAAAAAGCAGGGGTAGCAATCCTTATCTCAGATAAAGAAAAATCAAAAATAGATCTAATTAAAAGAGTTAAGGGAGGAAACTATATTGTGCTGAAAGGCACCATCGAGAATGAAGCAATATGATTACTTAACATATATGCGCCAAGTGATATAGCATTCAAATTCCTAGA
Source organism: Gymnobelideus leadbeateri (assembly GCA_011680675.1). Taxonomy (NCBI): domain Eukaryota; kingdom Metazoa; phylum Chordata; class Mammalia; order Diprotodontia; family Petauridae; genus Gymnobelideus; species Gymnobelideus leadbeateri. The sequence goes on from WOXC01000334.1 coordinate 39,703, forward strand.
AGAGAAGTTAAAGGAATTAAAGGAAGAAATAGATAGCAAAACTATACTAATGGGGGACCTTAATCTCCCTCTCTCTGAACTTGATAAATCTAACCTCAAAATAACCAAGAAAGAAGTTAAAGGGGTGAATAAAATTTTAGAGAGGCTAGATATGATAGCTCTCTGGAGAAAACTGAATAAGGATAAAAAGGAATATACCTTCTTCTCAGCAGTTCATGGTACATACTTAAAAATCAACCATGTATTAGGGCATAAAAACATCACAATTCAGTGCAAAAAGGCAGAAATATTAAATGCATCATTCTCAGATCATGATGCAATAAAAATTATATGCAATAAAGGCCATGGAAAGATGGACTAAAAACTTATTGGAAACTAAACAATTTAATCCTAAAGAATGAGTGGGTCAAATAAGAAATGACAGAAACAATCAGTAATTTCATTCAAGAGAATGATAATAATGAGACAACATACCAAAATTTGTGAGATGCATTAAAGGCAGTTCTTAGGGTAAGTTTATATCCCTGAGTGCATACGTGAATAAATTAGAGAAAGGGGAGGTCAAGGAATTAAGCAGGCAATTGGAAAACTGAAAAAAGGACAAATTGAAAATCCCCAATTAAATATTAAGTTAAAAATGTTGAAAACCAAAGGAGAGATTAATAAAATTGAAATTAAGTAAACTATTTAATTAATAAATAAAACTAAGAGCTGGTTTTATGAAAAAACAATAAAATTGATAGACCCTTAGTCGATATGATAAAAAAAGAAAGAAGAAAACCAAATATGAGTATCAAAAATGAAAAGGGTGAATCTACCTCCAATGAGGAGGAAATCAAAACAATAATTTGGAATTATTTTTCCCAATTGTATGCACATAAATTTGACAATCTTAGTGAAATGGAGGAATATTTACAAAAATACAAGTTGCCCAGAGTAACTGAAGAGGAAGTAAATTGCTCAAATAACCCCATCTCAGAAAAAGAAATCAAACAAGCCATCAGTGAACACCCTAGGAAAAAATCTCTAGGCCCAGATGGATTTACTAGTGAATTTTATCAAACATTTAAAGAACAATTGATTACAATACTCTACAAACTATTTGGAAAAATTAGTGAAGGAGTCCTACCAAATTCTTACTATGACACAAATATGGTACTGATTCCTAAATCAGGAAGAGATAAAACAGAGAAAGAAAATTATAGACCAATTTCTCTCATGAATATAGGTGCAAAAATGTTAAATAAAATATTAGCTAAAAGACTACAGCAACTTATCACAAAAACAATACACTTTGATCAGGTAGGATTTATTCCAGGAATGCAAGAATGGTTTAATATTAGGAAAACCATCAGCATAATTGATCATATCAACAATAAAACTAGCAGAAACCACATGATTATCTCAATAGATGCAGAAAAGGCTTTTGACAAAATATAACATCCATTCCTATTAAAAACACTAGAAAGTATAGGAATAAATGGGGCCTTCCTTAAAATAATAGTATTTAAAGCAATTGGCAAGTATTATATGCAAAGGGGATAAACTAGAAGTATTTCCAATAAGATAAGGAGTGAAACAAGAGTGTCCACTCTCACCCCTCTTACTCAATCTGGTACTAGAAATGTCAGCAGTAGCAACTAGAGAAGAAAAAGAAATCAAAGGAATCAAATTAGGCAAAGAAGAGACCAAGCTATCACTCTTTGCAGATGATATGATGATATACTTAGAGAATCCTAGAGAATCAAGTAAAAAACTACTTGACAATAAATAAATTTGGCAAAGTTGCAGGATATAAAATAAACACACAGAAATCCTCAGCATTCTTGTATTATCTCTAAAGAAATTCAACAGCAAGAGACAGAAAGAGAAATCCCATTTAAAGCTACTGTAGACATTATAAAATATTTGGGAATCTACCTGCCAAAACAAACCCAGGACCTATATGATCACAACTATAAAACACTTCTAACACAAATAATGTCAGATATAACTAATTGGAAAAATATCAATTGCTCGTGGCTGGGTTGAGCTAATATAATAAAAATGACAATTTTACCCAAATTAAATTATATATTTAGTGCCATACCAATCAACTTACCAAAAAACTACTTTATAGAGCTAGAAAAAATAATAACAAAATTTATTTGGAAGAACAAACAGCCCAGAATATCAAGGGAATTAATGAAAAGAAATGCTAGGGAAGGTGGCCTAGCTATACCAGATTTTAATCTGTATTAAAAAGCAGCAGTCATCAAAACTACTTGGTACTGGCTGAGGAATAGAGTAGTGGATCAATGGAATAGATTGGGCACACGAGACTCAGCAATTAATGAGTATAGTAATCTATTGTTTGATAAACCCAAAGACCCCAGTTTTGGGGGATAAGAATGCACTATTTGACAAAAACTTCTGGGAAAACTGGAATATAGTATGGCAGAAACTGGGCATAGATCATTATCTAACACTATATACTAAGTCAAGTATAAATGGGTGCATTATCTAGGCATAAAGGATGATACTGTAATCAATCCGGGAAAGCAAGGAATAGTTTACCTGTCAGATTTGTGGAGAGGGAAAGACTTTATGACCAAACAAGAATTAGAGAACATTATAAAATGTAAAATGGATAATTTTCATTACATTAAATTGAAAAGCTTCTGTATAAACAAAGCCAATGTAACCAAGATTAAGAGGGAGGTGGGAAATTGGGAAATAATTTTTACAACCTATGTCTTTGATAAAGGACTCATTTCCAAAATATACAGAGAATTGAGTCAAATGTATAAGAATACAAGGCATTCTCCAATTGATAAATGGGCAAAGGATAAGAACAGGCAGTTTTCAGAGTAAGACATTAAAGATATCTATAAGCATATGAAGAAATGCTCTAAATCACTATTGATTAGAGAAATGCAAATCAAAACAACTCTGAGGTACCACATCTCTCCAGTCAGATTGGCTAAGATGACAAAACAGGAAAATGACAAATTCTGGAGAGGATGTGGGCAAATTGGAACACTAATGCATTGCTGGTAGAGTTGTGAACTGATCCAATCATTCTGGAGAGCAATCTGGAATTATGCCTAAAGGGCTATAAATAATTATATACCCTTTGACCCAGCAATATAACCACTTCTAGGGTTATATCCCAAAAAGGTCATAGAAGTGGGAGGAAGACCCATATGTACAAAAATATTTATAGCAGCTCTTTTTGCAATTGCAAAGAATTGGAAATTAAAGGGGCACCCATCAATTAGGGAATGGCTGAACAAGTTGTGGTATATGCATGTAATGGAATACTATTGTGTTATAAGAAATGAGGAGCAGAGGGACTTCATATTTACCCAGAGAGGATTATACAAATTGATGCTGAGTGAGAAGAGTAGAACCAGGAGAAATTTGTACACAATCACAGACACAACATATGTGTGATGACCAACTATGACAGAGTGGACTCTTCTCAGCAATTCAGTGATATAAGTCAATCCCAAAAGACTCATGATGGAGAGAGATGTCCACATCCATAGAAAGAACTGAGTTTGAATCCTGATTGAAGCAAACTACTTGATCTTTTTCTTTTTCTTGTTTGGTTTTATTTCCTCTTTACCATTTTTCATTCCATCTAGTGCAATCCACCTTTGTAACCTGACTAATGTCTAATGTGAAAGTATTTGCAGCTCCTATACTGATTGTATACCATCATGGGTGGGGGTGGGGGGTTGGAGGGGAGGGTGGGAAAGAAAATTTGAAACTCAAGGAATTATGGAATTGAATCTTGTAAACTAAAAGTAAACAAACAAATTAATAAAGATAAAAAAAGAAACAAACAATTCTGCCCTCAGGACCTTATATTCCCCTGGAGAGAAGCAAGGCAAATGCAGATCTGTGGAGATCTAGCTATGTATGTTGCTCTGATTTGAGAGTGACTATGTCCAGGAGTTTGGGTCCTTGTTCCCAGTCATATATACTACTAATTTGTGCCAATCCCCCATTACACTACATTACTATGACAGAATCAAAATACATCACAACATTATAATTATGTTAACCTTTATACTTGTGTAAATTACTAAAACAACATACCTTGTTTGAGGATAAATGTCTCGTTTGTAGAGTTTACAATAACATCGGACTCTTCCTTAGTGATGTCCCCAGAAGCAACTTGGAAGGTGATGGATCCAATCTTCCTTTCATATACTCCCAATTCAGGGTTAGAAACAGTGTCAAATAAATCTAAAGAGAATAAAAGGACGAAATATGATTTTGTAACTGTTATTATCAGGTTCTATTGTATGTATCTCTCTTACTCTTTGCTCTTCCCTTTTAGATAGTCTTTTTTCTTTAATTTGCCAAATCCTCTAATTATCTATGTGTAAAAGCTTCTCTATCAGATGAAAGATATTTCCAAATAGCATATGGGCCATATGTAGCATTAAGCATATAACCACATTGGATGAGCTAGAAACAAATAGCTTGTTGAGTCTAAGTTAATCTATATGGAAGTGATTTTGACCAGTCTGATAAAAATATTGGTCTCATCCCATATCATTCAGTAAAATGGCCTCAGATCAGATAACTTAGTCTGACTCATGACTGAGAAAAATGACTACCACTATTATAGAGCCTGGCATGCAATAAACAGTTAATTTAAAAATGCTTTATCTATTCATAATCTACATATCTAGTACTTTATATGATTAGAAATATTGCACATGGTTTTATGTGCAATGTTATAGTATTATATATCTATATATCATATATATAAACATATATATCTTATATGTACTTATTATATCTCCTCCATCACTTGTCTCTTGTTAATATAAGCCATAATATTTGTCTGCATTTTGAATACCACTATATTTTTAGTAAATAATGGCAAACAATTCTTAAGAAAATAATTTTACTAGACCTTGTGTATCACTGGTATTGGAAACTCTTCCACTGGTAGTATTTCCACTGGTATATTTAGTGAATTCTCTTTCAAATTCCTGGAAAAAGAAAGGCAACTACTGCATATAACAATTATCAGTATAAATATTAATCAGATTTTTAGGGAAAAATAGGCAGCAAGAATATAAGAACATATTTTTATGGTCGGTGATTAAAATGACATATTCCTAGTAGAAATTCCATTCCTAAAAGAAGATGATATAAAAAAAAATCCTAAAGGATGCTAGCAGTTCGGGAATATAAACTAGGATCTTATTTGAAAGGGTGCTGCATTAGAAATGAAAAGATCATGGGGCGGCTAGGTGGCTCAGTGAATAGAGCGCCGGCCCTGGAGTCAGAAGGACCTGAGTTCGGAGCAGGCCTCAAACTCTTAATCCACACAAACAAAAACCTAGCCGTGTAACCTTGGGCAAGTTACTTAACCCCAATTGCCCTAAAGGGGCAGCTAGGTGGTGCAGTGAGTAAGAGCGACGGCCTCGGAGTTGGGATGACCCGAGATCAAATCCAGCCTCAGAAAATGAGCACCCACACATAAATAATGACTAGCCCTGTAACCTTGAGCAAGTTACTTAATCCCAATTGCTTTAAAAAAAAAAAGAAATGAAAAAAAAAAGAAATGAAAAGATCTGACCTAGATTGGTGGGTTTTTGCCTCACTTCTAATGTGGTCTTTGATAATCCACTTAACATTTCTGGGCCTCAAATTCTTGATTTATAAAATGGGGAGTTGGTCTAGGTGACCTCTAATATCCCTTTTAACTCTAAGTATATGTTCCTGTAGCTGGAAGATCATAAATTAATCTTTAAGGAAGATTTGGAACAGATAGTTTAGATTTCTTTCTTTCAGAAAATTCTTTCAGAAATTCCTGGTGAAATTCTTTGACAATTTAACCATCATGTTTTTATGTATTTGACTGCCTTACTTATATACCTTGGATAAGAGACTTTCATAGGAGACACTTGTTGCAATTTTTAAATTTTAATTAACGCTGGCTTTGATAGTACGACTTTTTAATTTTGTGTAATCAAATACGTCCATCTTCTTTGGTTTTAAGTTTTTCCTATAACTATAGGTGTGAAAAGTATTCTATTCATTGTTCCTCTTATTTATTTATGATGTATCTTTTATATCTGATATTTATCAAATTAGAACTTTTCTTGGTGTATGGCATGAGATGTATGTCTTAACCTGATTTCTACCAAATAATTTTCCATTAGTCTCAGCAGTTTTTGTCAAGTAGTCAAACCTAATCCTAGGAGTTAAGCCTTTTGGTTTGTTGGTTTGTAGAACACAAGGCTACCATATTTTTCTGTCTCTGTATACTGCATATCTCATCTATTCTATTGGTCAACCTCTCTATTTTTAATTTTTTTTGGTGGCTGTTGTTTCAGTTGCATGCAACTCTATGTGATCCCATTCAAGGTTTTCTTAGCAAAGATAATATTGTGGTTTGCCATTTTCTTCTCCAGATCATTTTACAGATGAGGAACTAACACTTAACAGTGCTAAGTGCCTTTCCTAGGGTCACATAGCTAGGAAGTATCTGAGTTTGGATTTGAAGTCATGAAGCCTTGATCTTCCTGATTCCAAGTCCTGTGCTCTATGTACTGTACCCCTTAGCTGCTCTGATCTTTTAACTAGTACCAAACAGTTTTGGTGATTGTAGCCTACTTCAAATCCTGGTGCTCCTAGGCCTCTATTCTTCCACTTTTTCATGATGTTCCCTGAAATGAGTTTTATTATTTTTTTCAAGTTCTCTAAAATTATCCTACAGTAGTTTATGTGGTATAGTAATGATCAAGTAAATTAATTTAAGGACTACTCTCATTTTCATTTTATTGCTCCAACCTAATCATGAATAATTAATATTTCTCCAATTACCTAGGTCTACATCTATTTTTGTAAAGATTTTTTTTATTTTGTATTTTATTAATACAATTGCTCTGTGTGTCTTGGTAGGTAGACTATCAAATATATTAAATATTCTATAGTTATTCTAAATGAAATTTCTCTTTCTTTTCTGAAGTAACATTATTTCATAGGTTGTATTTTCAAAGTGGATATGTATATGCTTGTGCATGTATTTATATATGCATACATATAAAAGTATGAACACATATATGTGAACATACATATTTACATATACATGAATATATATGATAGCAATGTGTGTATTTGTATAATATATGTATACATTTGTGTATGTATATATATATACATATATATATAAACAAACTTTCAAAATACATTTCTATCCCGAAACAGTTATGGGATAATGTTTTTGTAAAATTCTGTGTCTCCACAATTTTATATATACATCCTCACAAACATACATTAAATATATTTTTATCTCTGTACTTTAAAAATACCATCTCTCAAATATGACCTTCTATCATCCCAGATAAAAAGAGAATATAGATTGATAGGGTGAAAAGAATTTTTTTTGAATTTTGCTAGAGGTGTAGATTTAAAATTATTTAGGCAAGTTAAAATCAAGAAAATTCCATTATTACCTGAATGTTGTTAATATCACTGGGATGCAACAGAAAACACACTTCTTTTAGTGTTTTCAAAGGTCCTGAACTACTGAATTTGAACACCTGGGAAAGGATTAATTTTGCAAAAATGTTTTTTGGAAATCTCAAATTTCCCGTTCCAATTGCTGGAAAAGTGATTGATGTTAAAGATAGGGAGGCAGCAGTTCCCAGGCATTCTGCGATAATTCCTTCCATGATCTGAAAAATAGAAAAAATGTTCACATAAATCAGAGGATAGCATCAAAAATGGAGGATACACAAAAGGAGGAACCAGGTGTTCTCCCCTGACTGTAGGGACACTCAGTTGTCAATTGGTCTCTAGGAGATGTGTGTGATAGAGAAACACATATAATAGCTAGTGATAAGAAGAAGAAGAAAGAAATACAACTAGTAATAACTGACTAACTGGTTTGCTTACTGGTTTTGTGAAGAACTGAGGGAGTTAGAAGGGAAAAGGAAGGAAGAAGAAAGAATGGCTAAGAGCAGCCATCTCAGGGGACTGATTTACTGGTGAGTCCCACCTATTACTACTTAATTGGCAAAAATGTCTGACAAACCATATATGATTGAGATTCACAGATTCAATAAGTGATTGGGTACAGACTACACACACTACCTTCTGAGATCACTACTTCAATTTATGTAACAGTGAGAGGTAGTGATGGTGCTGCCTATCTCACATCAGCAGGAAAAGAAAAAGAAAAACCAAAACCACTGACCCTGAAAGAAACCAAATTGTGCTGTTTTTCCATCTGCCCTTCTGATTAATTTTGGTCCTGAAGGCATGGAAAAAGATTTCACATTGGTGAAAGAAGAAAGTGAGTGGTACCAAAGTGAATCTAGTTATCAGAATTAAGTTTGAATTTGTACCAAGGGCCTGGGAAACTACAAAATGCAGTTAATCAGAATGACCTTTGTGTGTGTGTGTGTGTGTGTGTGTGTGTGTGTGTGTGTGTTTAAAAAAATTTATTTATTCAATGCACCATTTTAAACATAAACATAAATATAAAATAAGCAAGTGTTAAAAACCTGAAAAAATAAGGAAAATTAAAGAGTAATTGAGGAAAGTACAAAGTATCCTCCAGAGAACTCCAAATTTTTTGAAGAAGAAAATAGTATAAAGTTAGGAATAAGTTAGATCTCCTAAAAGATGTAGGATCACAGTGTGACTGACTCTGCCATTCTCCTGATAGCTCATATGTCCTTCTTCAAAAAACCACCACACAAAACCAAACCAACACCAACAACTTCATGCTCCTTACAGTTATTGACCAAGCTGCAGAAGAGTTAATTTCATCGTTATAAGTACAAAAATGATGTACTCTCCTGTGACTGCTAGTTTGAGTTGCAAAAACAATAAACCATGATGATGCTGAAATAAAATTCAGCATGGACTGAAGACAATATAATAATGATAATGAAAATAGTAAAGATGAAACAACAACAATAAACGATTACAATGAGAACATTTCTGTAGCACTTACAGAGTGCCAGATGTGGTGCTAAGTGCTTTATAAATATTAGTGTCTCTTGATCCTCACAACAACCCTGGGAGGTACGAGCTATTATTAATCCCCATTTTATAGTTGAGGGAACTGAGACAGATAAAGGTTTAGTGACTTGTCCAAGGTCACACAGCTAGTCAGTATCAACAATTAGAGTAGAACTCTTACCTTCCTGACTCAAGGCCCAAGCATTCTAGATCCACCTCACAGCTTAGCTGCCAACTCTTCTACTGTCATTGAAAGCTGTTCCCAAACCAATTGCAGCCCATCCCTCCAGGCTTACTGCATATGATGATGCCCTTCCATGTACTCTCTAGTCAAGCCACACTACTGTCTGTTCCTTGTGAATGACAACACATCTCCCACTTCCATGACTTGGCACAGGTTGTCCCTTCATGCCTGGAGTACACCCTTAATCCATCTCCACTTCAAGGAATCCTTAGCTCCCTTCAAAGCTCTGTTCAAATGCAACCTTCTATGTGAGGAATTCTTAGATATCAGCTTCTGGTGCCCCTTTCTATCCAAATTACTTTCTGTTTGCTTTTTATACATTTGTGTTTACTTACATGTGTACATGTTTCTCCCTTGATAGAATGTAAGCATGTGAGGGCAAGGACTGTCTAATTTTTGTCTTTGTGTACCCAACATCCAACATAATGCCTGGCATAGAGTAAGAGCTTAATAAGTGCTTCTTGGTTGAGAACTTTAACATTTCTCTACCTTTTGTGAATTCCCTGCTTCATCATCCCAGGCAGGAGCCACCACATGGAGCACCAATCTGCAGCCCAGATTGTAGCCTTTTGTCTGGAGAACATCACCTTTTTTCACTGACATTGTTCCAAATGTTTTTAATTCTTCCTGGAGTTCTGGGCCAGCTTTCCTCAATAAGGCCTGAGAAAGTGGCCCAGTGTCAAGACGAAGATCACAAGGGATGGAATTTACAATAATATCAGTCTAAAATAAAAACACACCTTGTTAAAAATGAAATCACATCAATAAATCTTTGTGTACAAAGCAATGTGCAAGAGGCAAAGACACATTAGACTTAGTTCCTACTTTCCAGAAGCTTACAATCTAGCTAGGGAGTTAGGCCCTACATGGAAAAACTTAAATAACAATAAAATACTTACATGAAAGTTGAAGACAACATATGACATTTAAGTAAAGACCTAGAACAGTGTAAACTTAACTGCTTAATCATTATTCCAGTACCAATGGCTCTAATATAGAGATAAGCAAGAGCTGCTTCCACCAGACACCCCAGTGGTAAGGAGAAGGGAAGAAGAAAAGGAACAAGCCTTTTTTCAGGCACCTATTATGTTGTATGCTCCGTGCTTAGTGATTTACAAATTCTGTCTCTTTTGATCTTCATAAGGATGCTGGGAGGCAGATCCCTATTATAAAGTTGAAGAAACTGAGGCATCTCATCTTCTACAGGAAATCTTTCCCAACCTGGCACAGGCAGTCACTTAATAAGTGGTTATGGACTGACTAAAGTGCTCAAGGGTTAAGTAACCTGCACAGGGTCACACAGGTAGTAACTGTCTGAAGTTAGATTTGAATTCAGGTCTTCCTAACTTCAGGTCCAGGACAGCTACTCCTACAACCAGCTTCCCCTGCCCTGAGCCCTCCATCCCAACAATAGACTGCTGAAAGACAGAGTAGCATCACCTCCTCTGACTGAGGGAAGCCTTGAGAGTTTCCCTTCTGTAACTAACTCTCACTGTCACTTTGTCCAATGTCAAGTGGGCTCAAGATGCCCACTGTCATCTGGATGCTGATTCTCATGTGCAGAGATGACTCTGCTTGATGTAATCCAGAGCTTGACTCCAATCTCATCTTTGCATCCACTGTATTCTTGGCAGGACACCATCTATTCTACCATTATGCCCTGAGGTCTTTTGGATCTTGCCACCCAACCCAGTACTTTTCCTGCCCAAATACTACCTGACCTTTTAATATGCTACGGACCAAATAGCATAATGGTAACCTACTATGAACCCTCTTTTATTTGTTGTCTCCCGCATTAGAATGTCAACTCAATGAGAGGAGAGACTGTTTTCACCTCCTATTTGTATTACAAAACTTAACATTGCTTTACATAGTGTTTTAAGAAATGCTTTTGATTCCATGCCACTATTACAGTCTGGATAATCATGGACAGCTTTATAAAGGATGTGGAATTTGAGGTGGGTCCAGAAATAGAAGCACTTTTTGAAGAGGTGAACACAAAGGGAAAGGTTAAGAGCAATATATTTCTAAATGAAGGGCTTGGGTTTTAATATTTAAAAAAAAAAAATAAATTAAAATATATAAAACAAAAGCTAGTCCTCGGGAGAGATATATTCCAAAGAAAAAATCAAATGTTGACCAACCATACTAGACAAGCACCATTATATTAGAAATAAGAAATATACTTCATACACATCGTAGAAAAGTTGATTTTTAAAAAAAAAAACAATCAATGTTAGAGGAGCCAGGGGAAGCTCTACACACTGGTAAGATAATTAGGCAAGTTATAAATTTGCAATCCCAGGGGAAAGCCACTTGCAAATATGGGAGAACAATCAATAAACTGTTCAGAACCTTTGATCTGGCAAAACCATTGTGGGGTTCAGACCTTACAGAAGTCCAAAATCCAAAACAGAGCAAAGCAATCATAGCAGCACTCTCCATGGTAGTAATAAAGGGCGTCTATGAATCTAATAGGACATTGTTACCCTCTAAGAAACAATGAAAATGAGGTATTAATTTTAAAAATACTTAGCATTTATGTAAGCACTTTACAAATATTATCTTATTTGATCTTCACAACAACAATGTGAAGCAAGTGCTATTATTATCTCTACTTTGTGAAAGAGTAAATTGAGGCAGAGAGTGTTTTGGTGGCTTCATTTTCAGAACTTGAGGGGAGATTTGAACTCAGGTCATCTTTACTCCAGATGCAGTTCTCTACCCACTGTACACCCAGATGCCTCATGAAAAACATGGGAAAACGTGTATCAACCAATGTAGAATGACGAAAGCAGCAGCCAGAGGTGCTGAAGACAGGTAGTGGGTAGGGACAGCAATGAAAAAATGAAAAAAAATTAAGAAAGGAAAGAAGAAAGGATCAATGAAACTGTAAAAAGACACAGAAGGTCTAATGGTTAGAGAGACAAGCAGGGCAGTTCTGTTATAATAGTGCTAAATGTAATATACCTTAAAAAATCCAGTTAAACAGTGCATAATAGAAGTTCACAGTTTCATATGGAGTGCTTTTTTCTGCCTCTATGCCAATATATTAAGGTTGATTGCCATTTGTGAGACTGTTAGTAAGGAAGAAAAGCAATTTTTGAAAGATAAACTAAAAACATGACTGGGGCCGCTAGGTGACTCAGTGGATAGAGAGCTGACCTTGGAGTCAGAAGGATCAGAGTTCAAAACCAATCTTAGAAAGCAGCTGTGTGACCCAGGAAAATTCATTTAATTGTTTGCCTTAAATTTCCTCATCTGTAAGAGGAGCTGGAGGAGGAAATGGCAAACTACTCCAATATCTTTGCCAAGAAAACTCCGAAAGGGGTCACAAAGGGTTGGAACAGACAAACAATGGAACAAAAAAATGACAGATTTTTAAAGTATTTCCTTCTCTAGAATAGATACCTTTCTAGATAAAGTTGGCCAACTAGGTGGTGAAGTGGACAGAGTGCTTGACCTGGAGTCAGGAAGACTCATCTTCCTGAGTTCACATCTGGCCTCAGACACTGTAGCTGTGTTATAAAGTCACTTAATTCATTTTCTTCAGTTTCTTCATCTTTAAAATGAATTAGAGAAGGAAATGGCAAATTCCCCCAGTATCTTTGCCAAGAAGACCCCAACGAGGTCAAGACAGTTGGATACTACTGAAAAATGACAGAACTAGATAAAGTCAGCTCTTGGCTATTTGCAGTAATGGAAAGGAACAGACATTGGATCACCTAAAATTTCTCAATGAAGGCAGCATAGTATAATGAACAGGGCACTGGATTTGTAGATAAGAAGAGCAAAGTTCAAACCTGCCTTAAACACTTATGAGCTATATGACCCTGCCCAAGTCTTTTGACTTATATACAACTGCCACACACTCAAGGGAGTAGAACTTTAACCTTAGACTAAAGCTACATTAACTTTACAAAGATCATATGCTGAAAATCCATATGATCCCAGTTGCATGGGAATCAGGCTGCTTAAATTTCAAAATAACCCCCAGTGGTCTTTGGTAAATGGTAATACCCACCTGCACATCCTGGACATCCCCTGTCATCAAGATGATGCTCAGGTTTTCACCAGTTTGGATGGAGTCCAACACATTTCTATGTTTAGTACTTTTTCTCAAGGTGGTTTTCTGGTTTTCTAATGGTGTAGAGAACAGTAAATTGTTCTTAGGTAGTGCATCTTTAAAAATGGTCTTCATAGCTTTGGAAAGAGCCTGAACTGTCTCCTCAGATGAATCAACCAGGTGAATTTCTTTCAAACTATGTTTATTTTGGGAAGTCTGGAAGTTATCCTTGATGGACTGGATGATGGTCTCTGCACACTCTTTTAAGGGGAAGCCAAACATCCCAGAGCTAAGAGCTGGGATAGCTATTGAAGTGTGTCCATAAACTCCAGCCAGATAAAGACTCTCTGTGATAGCATTTTTTAGTAGCTGCACACACCTGTGAGCATCTTGTTGTGTCCATCTGGGGCCAACAGCATGAATCACTTGCTTATATGGGAGGTGTCCAGCATCTGATACAACAGCATAGCCAGGAGGAATCTTACCCCATTCCTGGATTATCTGGTCACATTCCCTCTGTAGCTGTGGGCCTGCTGCTTTAGAGAGTGCAGCTGCCAGGCCACCATCATGCTTTAGGTTCTCATTTGCTGCATTCACCACCACATCTGCTGAGAACTGGGTTAAATTACCTTTCTGAGTAGTTAATAAAATGCCAGATTCTAAGGTTATCTTGCAATGGACATTCTGCCCATCAGTACTGCTCCCACTGCTTTTGTCTCCATCTTCTTGTAGCCAGATGAAACAATTATACCTCCGTTTGGCTTCCCTTGTATAATAATCTTCTCTTTCTTTGAATAAGGATTTGGCCCCTGGTTTATCAATGCTAAAATTTTTGACATGTATAGAAAGTAGTGCTTCTTTAACCATGGCCACTCCTCTTAACACATCCTCTTTTGGACCACTCAGTGAAATGCCTCTTTGGTTGACCAGAGTTTTGAAATCAACCTTCACATTATTTTTCTTTAATTTTTTCCAGATTTGCTTTTTTGTCTCCATATACTGGACAACTGTAAGAGAGTTCACAGGGACCATCTTTTGTATTTTTGTGTTTTTTTCTATATATTCATAAAGTTGCTGATAGCTTTCACATACTGGATTAACAAAACCAGCAATGATTATCTGAATGCCAGTGTCTGAATTTTGCTGCTTTATTATTATGGTCTTTGAGGAGCAGTTGTATTTCTTATTTAATTCATCAGTGAGTTTTTTCCACCGAAAACCATTAAGAATCCCACTGTCTACCACACTGATGCACTTAAAGTTCAAGACTTTCTTCATATGTTCCTCAGCTTCTGAAAGAATTTGGGGAGAGGAGCCAACCAAGACAATTGCTTCACCCTCCAACTCATAAGCAGCAGCAATTTTCTCTGGTCCAAAAAGAGATTCAGAGAACGTCTCACAGTTTACTTGCTGCAGAAACTGAATGATTGCAGAAGGAAGATGGAGGGACTTCTGAACCAAGCTCTGCAGCTTCTCCAGAATTTCACTCTTTGCTTTGTACACCACTGCAGGCAATCCCCTCAGGCAGAAGTCCTTTGTGAGGGCATTGTAAGTGACTTCCAGCTCTGGGTATTCCTTGTGGAGAGCCTCTTCTAACCCACTGTTGTGTAAAATTGAAAACCTTCCAGGAAACATCATCAAATTCTCACTTATACTTTGTTTTTCTCTCTCTAATTTTTGCCTGAGCCTTTCTATCAGAGTCCTTATTTGTGGTTCAGTCCTTTCCACATCTTCCAATCTCCCTGCTATCACCACTGTCTCCTGAAGCTTATCAAACTCAGTCAAAATACTTTTATTTTCTATCTTGTCTCTAATGGATTCCCACACCATGGAGTCTACATTATACTTCCTAACCTGGTATTCAGACATGAGGCAAGAGAATCTCATGGAAACATCCTCACTCCATGTCTTGAATATGTTTCTCTTTGTTCTTCTTTGGCTGACTAAGGTGGCTGAAGGACTGAGTACAATTTCTGACTCTTTACCATTGGGTCCTGGCCATGTAAGCTCACAATGACAACTCTCCATGGTGGTAGTAATCTCTCCAGACACTTGATCATCTTTCTGTAAGAACTTCAATAAATAAGGTTCCATTGGAATTGTTAAGGGCTCTGGCAGCTTCGTGGGTGGTTTTGCCTTTCCGTATAAAGCAGTACCCAAACTATGGTAGTATGGGAACACTGAAATGGGATTGTTGTTGAAGAGAAGATTCTTTGTCAATATGGCTTTGAAAACTAAAAGAAAAAGAAATAAATGAATGTAAATTTTTTACAATTCATTTAAAGTTAATTTAACTGTGCTACAACTAAATTCAGGCAGGCTTTGTCTTAATAGTAAGAAAAGGAATATTCATCAAAATTATGATATAATTGTCATTATTTTAAAAGTGTTCTCAATAAAGAGACACTAATGCAATACATGTATTCCACTTAAATAACATTTATTAAAAAGTGGAATTTTGTCAAGGGATTATTTTCCAGTAGAATCCCCTTAAAACACTGGAGAAGTTAGATTTTGCTCAGTAAAAGAATAAAACAAAAAACTGGCTATTTTGACATTTTAAAAATTATTCTTTTTTTTCACATTTTAAGTAAAATTTTGAGTTCCAAATTTTGTCCCTCCCCCCTTCCCTGCCCCTTCTCTAAGACAGTCAGCAATTTGATCTAATTTATTTCCAATCATGTAAAACCTATATCCATAATAGTAATGTTGTAAAAGAATAGTTTACAAAAAAATTACAATATGTGAAAATAAAAAACCATGAAAAAATAAAGTGAAAATAGTATACTTCATTCTGCATTCAGTTCTTTCTCTGGATATGGATAGCATTTTCCATCATGAGTCCCTAGGAATTGTCTTGGATCAATTCATTTCTGAGAAGAGCTAAGTCAATCATAACTGATCATCACACAAGGTGACTGTTACTGTATAGAATATTCTCCTGGTTCTGCTCACTTCACTTTGCATCAGTATATCTAAATCTTTTCAGGTTTTTCTGAAGTCTGCCTGCTTATCATTTCTTATAGCACAATAGTATTCCATTACATCCGTATACCACAAATCGTTCAACTATTCCCCAATTTATGGGGATCCCTTCAATTTCCACTTCAAAATGTCATTAAGAGCACAATAAATATTCAAAATCTTGTTTAAAGGGAAACCAAACATGACTGAAAAAGACAGACGCAATGAGATTCAGAACAACAATAAAATGCTAAAGTACACCTTAAAAATGCCACAGTGTCTAGTGGAATATCATACATCTATGATCACTCACCCTATACTGCCTAATGGGGTGCTTTGCTGTGAAGGAACAACCTTGGCTCACTATTTCCTCCTTGACACTTCTCGTTTTACAAATTAGCTAACTGTTAATTTTGAACTTCCCCAAAGCCAGACAGATGGTCAGTAGCAAAGGTTCAGTTTGGAACCAGGTCCTCTAGCTCTGAATTCAGTACTTTTTCTCCCTCCCATGATGCCTTCCTCACTTGAGCTTGGTTTCCTTTTCCAGACATGTTTGTAGAGTAATCTGCATTTTGTTACTCTACCCTTAGACCATAAGAGATAATTGTACTTGAAGGCTGAAGCGACCCAATCACCAAACATTTAAGTGTCTAGAGGCACAAGAAAATGCACCAAGCTCTTATCCATGGTAAGATATCCTAGTGTCTTCTCTGGCATACTGTTACAATATGCAAAGCTAATGTCAAGGTAGGGACTTGGAGTCAGGAAGCCTGGGCTTGAGCTCCAACTCTGACTCCAACTGTCTGCTTTTCCTCATCTGTAAAATGGTGAGTCTTAATCCTTGTGTACCTACTTCACTGATAAGAACAATGAGGAGAGGGGGCGGCTAGGTGTCGCAGTGAGTAGGGCGCCGGCCCTGGAGTCAGAAGGACCTGAGTGTTCGGATTCGGCCTCAGACACTTGATGCACACACACACACACACACACACACACACACACACAAACCTAGCCATGTGACCTTGGGCAAGTTACTTAACCCCAACTGCCCTCCAAAAAAAAAAAAAAAAGAACAATGAGGAGAGTGCTTTGTAAACTCCAAGGTGTTATGTAAAGATGAGTTGGTATTATTATGTGGGATGATAATAATAAAGAAATTCATGGCCTGAATAGAAGATATTCATTAGACTGCTCCAAATGTGAGGATTCATTTAGATAATAAATGGAAAAAATAATACCCGCAATAAATGCCAATAATAAACACCAATAAAGTTTGTTCTTTATAAAACCTTTGCTGATCCAACACTTGGGACTCTTAGAACTTCTCGAGTTGAAACCAGAAGTATTCACTGTTTCACGTTAGCCAGCATTGGAGCTTGTTTATGAGAAGGGAAATATAAGCATCTGAACTTCCACACAGACACTGCAGAAGCATAGATCCCTCTGTGAGCTTTGGAAGGTGGTGGTATTGTCAAAGGTGAATCTATGATTTCCCAGAATTCTTAAAAGTTAAGTATTCTGCTGAGATACAGCTGTGCTGTAAGTGTAGTTTCAGCTGAATCTCACCATGTCTTATTAATGTGATTCTGAACTTGTAAGACACTACTTCATCAGGCACCATAGCCAACAATTGTATTAAGTCTGGCAGAACTTTGTGTAGCTGTATATGGTATATGCTTGGCACAGTACCACAGGTGATTATATTCGGGAACTGATTTGACTGACTTTTGCAAAGGGATTTGGAAAAAATATCAAAGTATATTTATGATATTGGCCTCCTTGCTATTCTACCAACAAGACACTGCATCTCTCAGCTCTGGGTATTTTCTTTGGCTGTCCACCATGCTTAGAATTCTCTCCTTACTCTTCTCTGCCAACTGGCATCCACGTTTTTCTTCAAGTACTAACTAAAATCCTATCTTCTAAAGGAACCATTTCCCAATCCCCCTCAATTGATATGCTTTCCCTCCATTGGTTGTTTCTTATTTATCCTGCACATAGCTTGTTTGTGCATTTTTCTATACTTGCTGTCTTCTCAGTTAGACATTGAGTTCCTGAAGAGTAGGGACAGATTGTAGTTTTCTTCGTATCCTCAGCACTTAGTTCCTGACATATAGTAGGTGCTTAATAAATACTGCTGGACCGAATGAATATTGACATAGGAGCAGAAAACCACTCTGAATGGAAAATGTTGAAGGTTTTCTGCTACCACACACTTTACTTCCATGCCAGTCACTGGCTATCCTTAGAAACATAAAAAGAAGCCCCCAGTTGGTAATAATAATTCTCCCCTCTTCTTTATTTCCCATCATTCCACCTTCTGTCACTTTCTCCTCCTTCATTCCTGTCTCACATGATGAAACAGACATTCCTTTCCAAGGAAAACCTTTCTACTTATTCAAGTGATCTCATTTCATTGCATCTCCCCTGACAGATTGCCTTCTCTCTCATCCCCACTCTTTTACATATTTTCATTCTCACCCTGTCTACTGGCTCTTTCCCTTTTGTCTACAAATGTAGATTTTCTTCTCCATCCTGAAAAATCCACCCTCATTCAATCCTTCCTTCCCTGCTGTTGTCCCATATCTCTTCTGAGCTTTGTATTAAACTCCTCAAAAAGGCTACCTATAATAGATGCCTCCACTTTCTCTCCTCCCTCTCTCTTCTTAACATCTTAGGTTTCAGCTTCTGACTTTATCACTACACCAAAATGGCTTTCCAAGAATACTAATGATCTTTTAGTTGCCAAGTTCATTGGCTTTTCCTCTATCCTCATTCTCCTTGACCTCTTGGCAGCCTTTGACACTGTTAACTATTCTGTTCTCCTTGACACTTTCTTCTCTCTAGGCTTTTGGGACACTATTTCACCCCAATTTTCATGCTTACTGTTCTTTTTCCATCTCATTTCCTTCCATCTTCCAACTGATCCTTTTCCAGTTCACAGCCTTTAACAGGGCTCTGTCCTGAGCTCTTTTCTTATCTCCCTCCACCCTACTTCATTTGGTGATCTCACAAGCTCCCATGGATTCTCTATGCTGATGATTCTCAAATCTACCCATCTTGCCCTAAACTTTCTGTTCCCCTCCTATCTCATGTCCCCAACTGCCTTGCAGACATCTCAAACCCAATGTCCGATGATCCTATTGAACTCAACACTATAGAGGGCAACACCATTTTACCTGTGCCTCAGTATCAAAACCTAGGAGTCCTTCTGCAGTTCTGCCCCTCTTTCACCCACCCAATCAAATCCAGGCCGTTACCAAGACCTGTTGTTTTTAACTTTGTTGCCTCTCTTGAATATCACAACTTCTCTCCTCTGCCACTACCACCACTCTGGAGCAGGCCCTCATCACCCCATACCTGAATTAGGCAAAGGCCTACTGGTGGGTCTGTCTGCCTCTCTCTCCACTCCAATCATAACATCCTTATTGCCTTTAAAAATAACACAATATCCTCTATTTGGCATTCAAAGCCTTTCATAACCTAGCTGCCTCCCAACTTTCCAGTCTTCTTACACTTTGTTCTCTACCATTTAGTGGATGTTCCACAAATAAGACATACCCTTTCTGAGCTCCTGGTCTTTTCTTTGGCTGTCCCCCATACCTGGAATACCCTACTTCCTCATTCCCACCTACCAACCTTCCTGGCTTCCTTTCAGTCCCAATTAAAATCCTTTCTTTTACTGGAAGCCTTTCCCAGCCCCTCTTAATTCCAGTACTTTCTTTCTGTTAACAATTTGTTACTGATTCTGTATATAAATCATCTCGTGTATATTTATTTGCACATTATCTTCCCATTTCTGTTATAAGCTCCCTGGCTGCAGTGACTATCTCTTGCCTTTTCTTGTAGCCCCAGTACTTAGCACAAAATGCCAGACACATAGTAGGCATTTAATAAATGTTTCTTTGTTGATTGACTGACTTTGCTTAACCTTTTAGGATTTTCAAGGATTTGTAGCATTGTCCTATGCTCAAAATACCTGCAAGTGAACAGGCAGAATCTTTTACTTTTCTGAAGAGGAGCTAGATCTTGGAAAACTTCACAAGGACACAAATGTAACTTAAAAGGTCTAGCTTATATACCATATCCTGGGACTAGAAAAGAGCCCATTTCCTGAAACTTCACTAGGAAACCATGATCAAACTATATATAGGAATGCCCACATGACAAGTAGCTAGTGAAGGTAGAAGGGAGACAGTGATACCAGACACTTTCTAAGGGGCCATCCAACTCAGGGATCCTAGGATTATTTAATGCATGTACAGTATTATATAAGGAAAGAGCATTGAATTAGGGGCCAGGACACCAGGATGGTATTCCCAGGGTCACCAGTGTATAAGGGTGACACTGGACAAGTAAATACTGCTCTAGGTATTATTTGATCTATCAAATGAGGGCATTGTCTTTTACTGATATTCCTTGTGGTGCTAAAGTTCCAGGATTATAACTTTTTTGGTTGTTATTTCGTCATTTTCAGTCATGTCAAGCTCTTCCTGACCCTTTCCAGAATTTTCTTGGCTAAGAAGCTGGAGTGGCTTGGCATTTCCTTCTCCAGATCATTTAACAGATGAGGGAACTGAAACAAACAGGGTTAAGTGACTTGCTCAGGGTCACACATCTAGTAAGTACCCGAGGCCAGATTTGTACTTGGTCAAGTCTTCCAGACTCTTGGCCTGGCACTCTTTGCACCATGGTGCCACCTAACTGCCCCTGAGGAATTGCTAATAAAAATGTATTGAGTCATTTATAATGAAAGGATAGGGACAGGGACTGAACCTAGGATTTCTTTGATACTGGGAATTCTTAGATGAAGAAATTCTCTCTCCCAATGTAGGTTGGCACCTTCTCTATAATTTATAAACTTAGAAGATCATCTGGGGCATTGAGAGGTTACTTGACTTTCCCTGGGTCAAACAGCCAGTATGTGTCATAAACTAGACTTAAAGTATTAGGAAGTACTTAAAAGTAAGGAAATAAGGTGATCCAAGTTGTCACTGAAGTTAATTTTCTCAACCATTTCTCCTCTGTCCAGGACTGGTTGGGTGAGATGGTGTAAATAAAAAAATTGGCCTGTGGAAACTGCAACAGTATGGCCACCGTGAGTTTATGTAAAGGGGATCCAAGTCCCCTTCCCTTGTGGAAGCATAATGTCAGCATCAAAAACCATTGAGGAATGATATTATCAGTGTCCTGGTCTCAAATCTTCTGTCTAACTTGAATCAAAGACCTTATTCTAGCCTGAAGTACCTCTTTTCACTTATATCAAAGACTGAATCAATTATCTTTGAATAAAAAAATCTAGTTCAAGAATGAATTTTGATTCTTTAAACTAAGCTTATTGGGAAGAGAATTTGTCTTTTCTTGTAGTGGCTAAGAGGAAGAATGTCATCTGATTAATCCTACTGAGAGAGGTTATCTACTTGGTCATCTTTCACTAAACTGAAAGTCGAGGGTTATCTGGAATTATGCAGGATTTAAACAGGTAAGAGGAGGCAGGTAGCTGGCACAATGTATGGGGTGCTGGGCCTGGAGTATGGAAAGGCTGAGCTTGAATAAAAATTCTTAAGTATTGTATATTCAGTCACCACCAAACACAAACATTACCATATGGAAAGCAAAACCCCAAAGGATTGGTTTTGAAACCAGTTCTTAGTTGAATTTCTTCTTGAAACCTAATACACATTACTTAACCTGTGTTTGCCTGAATTTCCTGCACTATAAAACAGGGTTAATAATCATTGTGCCTACCTCTCAGGGCTTTTAGAAGGAATGTGATAATATTCATAGCTTAGGGACTGGCACATAGTAATTGCTATATAAGTGTTGGCTGCTATTGTTATTACTATGTGAACCACTTTGCACATGTTAAGAATTTTCTTTCTGGGGGCTCTGAGCTGTTATGATTTTGTTAATACATTTTATCCTGTAACTCACTAACCTAACAGAGAAAGTATTCAACATGAACCTCAGGACCATCTTGCTCTTAGGCTAAAATGAGCTAAATTTTTATAGCTTAGGAGTGGGTGCTCAATGCCCAAGGGTGTATGGGTGGTAACCAAAGGGAAAATTAATCACCTAAATTGGCCCAGCTAGGGGGGAAAGGAAGTCCCTTCTTTCCTGTTGGGAGAGGAAGTTAAAGAATGAATGCTCAACTAACTTCACTCCACATGAAAACCTGTGGGTTGATCTTTTGATTAAAGCAAACAAGAGAGGCATCAATTTGTTCATCTTTGATCTGAAAGTAGAATGAACTTTTTTGTCTGAAATATTAGTTTGCAGGCAGCAGCAGCAGGAGTTCCTGAAGACTCACCAAGCTACATAAGGATGATAAGAAGAAAGATGCCAGCAAGTTGGCCAAGAAGGACAAACATCCCATGAACAAGTCTAAGGGAAAAGCTAAGAAGAAGATGTGGTCCAAGGGAAAAGTTTGACACAAGCTCAACAATTTGGTTCTGTTTGATAAAGCGATGTACAACAATCTCTGCAAAAAACGTCCCCAGCTATAAACTTATCACCCCTGCAGTAGTCTCAAAGAGACTGGAGAGCCAGGGTTCTCTAGCCTGAGCAGCTCTCCATGAACTGCTTAGTAAAGGTCTGATTAAGCTGATTTCCAAACATAGAGCACAAGTGATATACACCAGGAAACACCAAGGGTGGAGATGCTCCAGGTGATGAAGAAGCTCGAAATGGTTCAACATTTTTGTGTACATTTTCAAAAATAAACTTATTGAAGTAAAAAAAGAGAGCCAACATTTAACTACATGCCTGTTTTTTACTTTACTTTGGGATTTTGCCTTTTGTTTCCTGATTCCTGTAAAATGTAGGCATAAATTGTTTGGGTTTGAGAGAATTTTAATTAACAGCGGGAACTCTGTTCATCTGTACCTCTTTGTAAATAGAAATGCTTGAATATTAATGATCATCTGACAGATTCTTTAAAATTTTAAAGTTCAGAGTATAGAGAGTTTTCTTCCATGCCCTGTCAGTTCTTGTCCTGTATGAGTGGAGCTCTTTAACAGAGGGAGGTTTGATGGCTATAGCAATGGTCTAGTAGTCAGAAGACTTGGATTCAAATTCCACCTTGGGTTTTAACTAGTTCTATTACCATGGGCAATTACTTTACATTGCAGAGGTTCACTGTTTTTATCTGTAAAAATGATAATAATACTTTAAACTGCTTACAGAAATATTATGAGAAAAGCACTTCAGGAACTGTAAGGTCCTTCTCAAATCTGGCTTCCTATTAGGGGACACTTAGCTCATGTGTTATCTTAATGTAAGGAGAGCAGAGGGAATTACTAAGGAAAAACTGAAATTCACATTACCCTGAATTCTCTGGAGACAGCATTAAACATCTTTCTTCTCTCAAAATATATGGCAGTCTTTCTGCTATTTACTGACCCTAAGCAGAGGAAAACCCATCATAAAAAGTGGTTTATGCACTTCCTATCTTAGCAAAGAGATTACATATAGAGGAGGGAAGAGAGAGACAACTTCAGAGGCAGGAAGACTGGGTCCAGATATCACAAATGGAGATGTGAGCTTAGGCAAGTCATTAAACCAGTAATTGCTAGAAAATCCCCTAAGACTTATAAGTTGCAGAACAATTGTCAATATGCATTGGAAGGAAATTTCTTCTGCAGAAATTACTTATGCCAATGATATCACAGGTCCAGACCCTCCCACTGCTACCCCAAAAAAAAATACCAGCGTTATCCCAGGTGAAAAGAATCAGAGAGTGGAAAACAGAAATTTGTTGTCTGATATGCTGTGGCTTCATAGAGACAGTATTTGAAGACGTCCACGTAAGTCTTGCCCTATTCCAATTAGAAAGCTAAGCTTTCCTGATGTCTCCCCATAAAGGCCCCTTTCATCAAGCCTCCTCCTCCTCAGTTCAGATAGCCTAACTCTAAGCAAAGCCCCTGAGCTGACTTCTCTGTGTAGTGAGCCAAATGCAAGACTTGATCCTCTGATATTTGCTACTTATGTGACCATGGGCAAATCATTCAGCCTCTTTTGTTCTCAGTTGTCCCATCTGTAAAATAAGAATAATAAAACCCCTAAGCATATCTTAGCGAATAGAAGATAAGCCTTAGAGTCAGAGCTGGATTCGGATCCTGCCTTTGAACATTATATGGTTATGGGGAAAATGAACTCTATGAACCTGCTTCTTAATCTGTAAAATACTTTTAGTACAAATCTGAAAAGGTTGCTGTGAGGCTCAGGTAATGTACATAAAGTGCTTTGCAAACTTTAAGGCATATATAAATTTCAGTGTGGTTACAATCAAGTGGATACCAATAATTTGGGGGGAAAAAACAGGATTCAGCTAGCAGTAGTTATTATTACCTTGGCAATCAGAAAACTCAATCAGGGCTGAATTGTCCTTTGGGAAACACTGGACTTTGGTTATTGATCCCCCTCCATTGTTGGGGTTCTCAAAGAAAAGAGTGATGTAATTTTCATTAACATCAGGGGGCAGGTTTTCCACCAGGATGGTTCTTGTCTCTTCCAGAGGTGCCACCAAAATCTTTCTCTCTTGGACTATTCGGTTTTGAGAACAATGATCAACAAAAGTCTTTATATCTATGAAAAAAAACAAAGTGATCATTAGTGTATTAATGAACCTTTCATTAAGGAAGAAAAGTAATTTAAAATGTGCTTCATGTAGAATGGCCAAAGTGAAGATGCCTAGGTGAGAATTCACAGTCCTAACAGGTCCCTTAGAATACAGTCCTGGGTCTGTAAGGTGCACACTTCTATGCCAGTGCTATAATTGGAAGCTCCTTCTGGTTAGGCACAGTGGGATTCATCTGTCAGAGATCACCCATTGACCCTTTGCCAGTTACCATCCAGTTCAACCTTGACTATTTACTGAATGTTAACTAACAGTTACTATTCAATTCAACAAATTAAAGAAAAATACTCATTATGGTGTAGTACTGTGCTGGGTGCTGGAAGCATACAATGATAGAAAGCACATAGATACTGATTTCAAGGCAGGGAATAATACTATCATATGAATATGAATAGACAATTATATACTACATAAGTAGCTATACAATGTCAGAATGGGGTAAGTGCCATGAGAAGTAGTAACAGGAAAAGAAGCTTTTCAGTTGAGTGAATCAAGAAAAGCTTCATGGTGAAAGTGGCCCATAAGCAAGGTCTTAAGGAAGGAGAGAGAGTTCAAAAAACAGCTGGAAGAAAAGTATCCGTGCCAAGATGATGAAGATACTGAGGTAGAAGTGGGTGGGATGAGGACAGGACAGAGAATGAGCTATAAAATATACTGAGAATAATAGAATTTAAAGCAGGACAGAAACAGGATGGTTTTGTTTTGTTATTGTCATTCACTTATTTCAGTTGGCCTCTTTGTAACCCCATTTGGTTTTCTTTTGGGGGCCTTGGGGTGGGGAAGACACTGAAGTGATTTGACATTTCATTCTGCTTATTTTTTTTATAGATGAGGAAACTGAGGCAAACAATGTTAAGTGACTTGGCCAGGGTCACACAGCTAGACAGTGTCTGAAGCCAGAGTTGAACTCAAGAACATAAGTCTTTCTAGTTCCATGCCTGGCACTCTATCCACTGGACCTCCTAGCTGCCTCTAGCTATCTATACTAGAGCCCTTCCAATTTAGAGAGATTGATAATTTACATTGGATTTTTGCCTCCAACTAGTTTCGCAATGGATGGAATCCTCAGGTTCTGGGCTCAGGGGTTACTTACTCTATACTATGCTTCTAAAAGTGGTTTCTTTCACCTTCATTGCACTTTGCACAGAACTCTCCTTTATAATTATATCATGGTAAAGTAAGGAGAATGTTAGACTTGCACTCAAGATCTAAGTTCAAATGCATCCTTGGAAATTAATTGTTTGACTCTGGAAAACTTACTTAAGCCTCTTTGAAAGCTTCACTTTCCTCATCTGTAAAATGGGAATAAAAATAAATGCAGAATTTCTCTCATAGTGTGAGGTTCAAGTGAGCTAATGTAAATAAAGTTCATTTCAAATCTTCAGGTGTTACATACATGTCAGCTACTATCATTCCACACATACACATAGAGCTCATAATGATAAAGTCCCATTTCCTATTAAAGCACACCCAAACTTTGGAGTAAAAAAAATATACCTTTCTTCCATGCTGATAAATACAATAACAGTTCTTAGAATAGTACATTTAGAGTTGGAACAGGCCTTACAGGACATCAAGTTCAACCCTCACATTTTATAAATGAAGAAACTAAGTCTCAAAGACAATAAGTGATATGCCCAGGATCGCGGAGTCAGTATCTGAGATAGGGTTTGAACTCAGGTCTTCCTGGGTCTGAATCTGCCATTCTATCCGCTATTACCACTTTACCTAAGTCTTCAAAGTTTAATGGAGAAACAGAAAGAATACTAGATTTGGGCAGAAAGGGCATTTTAAGGATGGCCCACTTCTTTGCTAATCAGAATTTCAAGGCATAACACAGAGATTATTTGCAGATGAATATTTTCTCATTTTTACTCAGTCTTACCAATGTGTGTCAGAAAGGAAAACACAGCAGTTTGAGCTTCTGGTATGATTTCTACTTCAAAATCTCCTTCAGTTTTTGACAGACCACTCGTGTTCTCCACCAGCAAAATTAGCAGATACTCGTTCTCCATATCTTGGAGATTTTTGAGGGCAACCAAGGAGGGAACATTTTCAGAGCTTTTGGGCACATCCTCTGTCTCATCCAATCTTCTGTCCAATGAGAACTTTTCATCCTGGTCTTCTGATACATCTAGTTTTAAGGACACAAAAACATCCATGATGGGATCACCAGCAGTCTTGCCAGAGTGAGAGGTTATAATGCATGCCTCTCTTTATATCACTTTCTAATATTTTTATTAAATCATTTGAAAATAGATTCTCTGTAACTAAAAATATCAATGAGCTTGCCCAGAAAATCCAGCAATCCCTCAGACAAATGTTTACTTTAGGTGAAAATTCCAATTTCCAATCAATGGCGTTTTCCCTTGTGTCCACTAGGGGGAGTAAACTTGATTAAAAAATATAGAGTAATAGCAGGGATTCTTCCATGGGCCATAGTTAATTACCAAAAAGGGGAAAAAAAGCCAATCGGATCTTCTCAGGGAAAGAGAAAGAAGCAGACCTGGGAGGAGGGATGGTTTAATGCGGAATAATGAACTAGCCAATTGGATTGAAATGAACTCATTCATATTTGTTTGCTGATTCTTAACCATTCTTGCCTTGCAAAACTAAGTCATTTATGTACAAAACTACTGAAAATCAGATAAAGCAATGCTGATGTTTAATGAGGAAAAACAAACTACTTCCTGTGTGTACATCAGAACAATTCAGGATGAACTGTTACCTTGTTCTTGAGGTCTATCTTTGATATTCGATTCCTGAAACCAAACAAAAAAACAAGCATTAAAAAGAATTCATTTACTTGTAGAAGATATATCTGGGATCAGCCTAAATTGCCTGCACAAAATAAATATGCTCTATTCTGTAGTTACCTAAGACCAACAAATTTATAATGCAAATAAGACATAAATCATAATATACCTATTCACTGGTCACCATAAACCTGGAGTACTATGTTCACTTCTTGGAGCTGTATTTGAAGAGAGAATTTGACAAACTGAGGAGTATTCTCTGGAAAGTTATCAAAAAGGGATGGAAGGAAACAGAGTCTACTATCCTGAGTGAAGGAAACAAGAGTAGGGATTAGCTGGAGAAGTACAGGAGAGGTGTGGGCAGGACATGGCCCCCATATTCTGGACGAGGCTACTTGCCAAGACGACTCATTGAAATAGAGTTAGACAGCCTAGTTCCCATGTTACTGTACTTCAAGAAAACCCTGAAGATTTCAAGACACCGAATAATGATTTTTTTAAAAGATCTAATAAAAACTACATTAAATTACTACTTCCTCAAAAAAGCTGAATATTAGGTCACCTAACAGCCAAAAGCAATAATAAAATCGACCTCCAGCAAAGCCTCTGTGCCCAGTGATGGACCTGAGGCATGCACAGCCTACAAAGTTTTGAGAACAGAAGCAAGAAGAGTAAGGGGCTCCCAATAAAGCCCTGGAATAGTCCGATCTGATGTACCAGAAATGGCCCTAAATATTCAATGCTCTGAATCCCAAATATTCAAGAAGGTGTTGGGGAGAGGGCCAGTCTCCAGAAAGTACAGGTCAATATAAAAACTGACTTGACGTAGAGGAAGACTAAGCAGAATAGATCACATCACCCAAAAACCAGAAATTATGTGCAGCTGGCACTAAGCTCTCAGGAATTAGAGCTGGTAAGATGAATAAATCAAAGATAAAATATGACCAGTGTAAAAATTATTGCAAATATGAAGATTTCCTCCCAAAAGGTGGAAGCAACTTTAAAACAATCACCAGCAGAGACTTAAATGAAAAAGTTAATTTTCCACAAGGACAAACTACATAAATATGTAGCAGTAATGAAGCAACAGATAATTTAAAATGTTTTTAAAGCTCTGAAAGAAACAACTGGAATAGCAAGTACTAAGTCTTCTCTAAATAACAGTTGGTGGCACAGTGGACAGAGGGATGGAGCTGGAATTAGAAGACCTGAATTCAGATCTGAACTCAGACAGTTTCTAGCGGGTGAGTCACTTTACCTCTGTTTCCCTCAGTTTTCTCAGGTG
The DNA here is from genome assembly GCA_011680675.1 of Gymnobelideus leadbeateri. Taxonomy (NCBI): domain Eukaryota; kingdom Metazoa; phylum Chordata; class Mammalia; order Diprotodontia; family Petauridae; genus Gymnobelideus; species Gymnobelideus leadbeateri. Next base: position 68,638 of record WOXC01000334.1, read on the forward strand.
TAAAATAAAGGTAATAGTAGCCCCTACCTCCCAGGGTTGTTGTGAGGATTAAATGAGATAATTATTGTAAAGTGTTTTAGCACAGTCCCTGGCATATAGTAACTTCTAAATAGATGTTAGCTCTTATTATTATCAAACCCAGAATAGATGAAACAGAAAGCAATATTGACATGGGACAGTTAGATTAGAACAAAACCAAAACACCAAAAAATAGAAAATTTATGATGCCCGAGATATAAAAATGGAACTAGAAAACAGGTCAGGGAAAAATAATTCAGAATTTTTGGACTCCCCAAATAATAAAACTAAAATAATAAAAATAAAATAATAATAATAAATAATAAAACTAATAAAATAAATATTAAAATAAATAAAAATACATAATATTTGAAAATTTAAAAAATAAATAAGAAAATTTTCAAGAAAATTAATTTATATGAAAATTGCCGAAACCTGTAGAACCAGAAATCTAAATAAGTAGAGAAAAGAAATCCACCCATAATTTCCCTGAAGAAAACTGTAAAGGAAAGGGCTCAGGAATATTAAAGTCAAAAATTCAAAGAGGTTAAGTGACTTGGCAGCTAGGCAAGTACTAGGCTAGATTTGAACTCATTCTGACTGATTATGCTATACTTCTTTCTTTATTCAGTCATCTTGACTGTCATGGGAATTTGTTTTGCTTGTTTATGAATATTTTTACAAGATTCTTGTTTTCAGAGCTCCAGAACACACAAAATGACACAGGGAAGCTAATCACCCTCTGAGGAGAGCCTGGAATCCCGGAAGCTCAGCAAGGAGCAGCCAGCACAGTGCTCCGGGAGCTGAGCCCAGGTCCAAATGAGTCTGGGTTTTAGCCTGAGGGCAGCCAGACCAGCAGTCAGCTGGAGGGACCCTAGAACACCAGCAGCTGTGGAGTGTCCAGAATTATCAACACATAGATGCCTAGGACAAAGTGAAAGGTCAGTGCCCTGTGGAATTTGGGACTGGTTGGGAGAATGCTTCAGCTTCTTTCCCTGGGGGCCAGAAGCTGCTGAGGAGCAGGCACAGCTTGCAACACCTTGTCTCATTGCAGCTTCAGCTCTTGGCCTGCAAACTATACAGGGATCTGGCCACCAGTCTGGGGGGGTAAGCACTCTTGCTTTACCCTTCTTGGGTCTGGATTTCAGTCTGGGGTGGAGATCTTGGGGTGTGTGACCAGCTTGCCAGTGTGTGTGGAGGCTTCAGAGAGGGCATCCAACTAATACCTCCAGCAGCTGAGGAAGCTCCAAATTTAGGGATGGAAGTTCCCCTGGCTGGTGGCAGAGTCCTACTGTGGCAACAAGCCCAAAAGTCAAGTAATTTAGTGGCAATATGCCTAGAAAAAGGAAACAAAATAAACAGAAAAATGCAACATTAGACTCCTATTCTGGGGGCAAAGAGGACCAAAGCATGGAACAGGAGGAGGACTGGGAGGTCAGAACTCCTGCACCTAAAGCCCCAAATGAAAATACAAGCTGGTTACAGGCCATAGAGGATCTTAAGAAGCAGATAAGAGAAGTAGAGGAAAAATTGGGAAGAGAAATGAGAAAGATGCAAGAAAAGTATGAAATGAGACTCAGCAGCCTGACTGAGGAAAATAACACCTTAAAAAATAGACTAACTCAAATGGCAAAAGAGGCTCAGAAAGGCAATGAGGAGAAGAATGCCTTAAAAACCCAAATTTGCCAGATGGAAAAAGAATCTCAAAAGCTCACTGAGGAGAATCATTCCTTCAGAATTAGACTGGAGCAAATGGAAGCTACTGACTTTATGAGAAATCAAGATGCTATTAAGCAGATCCAAACAAATGAAAGAATAGAAGGCAATGTGAAATATCTCATGAGAAAACCACTGACCTGGAAAATAGATCCAGGGGAGACAATCTAAAAATTATTGGACTACCTGAACACCATGATCAAAGAAAGAATCTAGAAACCACCCTTCAAGAAATTGTCAAGGAAAATTGCTCTGATGTTTTAGAACCAGAGGACAAAATACAGGTTGAAAGAATCCACCAGTCACCTCCTGAAAAAGATCCCAAAAAGAAAACTCCTAGGAATATTGTAGCCAGGTTCCAGAATTCCCAGATCAAGGAGAGAATATTATAAGCAGACAGGAAGAGACAATTTCAATATTGTGGAAACACAATCAGGATTACACAGGATCTGGCAGCTTCTACACTGAGGGATTGAAGGGCATGTAATATGATAGTCCTCAGGGCAAAGGACCTGGGATTAAAACCATGAATCACTTACCCAGCAAAACTGAGTATCATGTTTCAGGGGAAAATTTGGTCATTCAGTGGAATAGAGGACCTTCAAGTATCCTTGAGGGGAAAAAAAGAGTTGAATAGAAAATTTGACATTCAGATACAAGGAGCAAGAGAAGCTTGAGAAGGTAAACAGGGAAAAGAAATCACTATGAACTTATCAAAGTTGAACTATTTACATTTCTATAGGGAAAAACAACTGTAACTGATGAAACTTTTCTCAGTATGAAAATAGTTGAAGAAGGGTATATGGGCATGTGAATACATATGTGAATGTGTGTATATATGTTCACAGGTATACATAGATAGAGAGCACAGGTCGAATTTAATAGGAAGTGATGATACTTAAACAGTGAAATTAAGAGGTGAGAGAGTAATGTGGTGAGAGGGAATGGGGAGAGACAATGGGGTGAACTGTCTCATGCAGAGGAGGCAGGGGATAGTGGTTGCAGGGGAGGGGAAGAACAGAAAGGCAAAAAGGCAAAACTTTATCGTCATTGAATTTGGGCCAGGGAGAGAATGACATGCATACTAAATAGGGTGTTCCACCCTAAAGGAGAGTAGGGGGGAGGGGTATGAGAAGGGGGATAATGGAAGGGAGGGCATACTGGGGGGAAGGGAGTGTGGAAGCACCCACTTGTGTAAAGGGACAGGATCAAAACAGGGAATGGACCAAGTGGGGGTGGGATAGGAGGGAGGGAAATATAGTCAGTCTTTTATAATATATCTACTATGGTAATGTTTTGCATCGCTACACATGTACTGCACATACTGAGTTGCTTATCTTCCTTTTAAAATAAAATTTAAAAAATACATATAAATACTATGATTAATACTATTTTGTATATAATTGGGAGATAAGATGTGCAGGCAATGGGTCTAGGGGATTCACCTCACCCTACTGTAAAAGTTGAAGGGGGTATGGGAGAAGAGATGGGAGAGAGCAGAATGGTTGAGGGGATATCCTGTATGACTGTTATTCTGGGGTCATGGGTAGGGGTAAAATGGGGAAAAATTGTAACTCAAAATCTCAAGGAAATGAATGGTGTAAACCAGAAGTTAATGAAGCATTTGGAAAAGCAAAAAACAGAAAACAACAAACAAACAAACAAGCAAACAAAACCCCCAAGGTTCTTGTTTTCCTTTTTTTATGGGGAAGAGAAGAGAGAGAAAAATAAATACTTGTTAATTTAAAAATAAAAGTATCATTTTAAAAATTGAAGTGAACTGAATTCCCCATATGCAGTTCTTGATACACGTTCTGGGTTTGAAAATTATAATATTCATTGCCTTTTCCCTTTCTCTAAATTTATTTATCCCACTTGGGGCTCCTTCAGTTCAACAAATATTTATTAGGCACCTATCTTGTGAAAAGTACCTAGGCATTGAGCATATGAAGAAAAAAATGTTCCTACCATCAAACTTATACGTTCTTGGGAGGATAAAAGAGAAATAAGTAAATACAAAATGTATACTAAATAAGACAAGATGATTTTAGGAGGTAAGGACATCTAATACCTGGGGGGAGGAGGGTGGGAGTCAGGAAATTTCTTGTCTATGTGGTGGCACCTGAGCTATAACTTGAAGGAAGAAGGGGATTCTATGAGGCTGAGAAGGACCCAGGAATGTGCTGGTCTTAGTTTTCTTTTCCCTCTACAACCTTGTTTTACTTTCTTAACCCCTGTAAGCAGTTGCTTTTTTCAACAAAACCAAGAATTCTCGCTTCTCTCTTTCATTTTCCTTCTGCTTCCAGGAAGTGAATCCCTGCCCAGATGCCTTAAAACTATGCTGCTTCCTCCTTGATCACATGTAAGATATATTTACTTCTGTTGAGGTTTCTTCTTCTTTGCCTTCATCCACATCCTTTGCTGGAGGCAATCTGACAGTGAGCTTCAGCTTTTCTCCTCCTGGCAATTCTAACTCATGGTTCTCTCTCTCCAGGACTCGTTGCCCAGCTGAAAAATATGAGTGAAACCAAGATTATGATGTAGTGATCTTTAAAAAGCACAAATGTTGTGCTGGTTTTAAACCCTATTTTTATTGATATCTTTTGCTTCTCCATTAGCTTTATTTCCAAATGTCCTTCCCCCTCCCTTATCAAGTGCAACACAGCTTGTAACAGTGGATAAAAATAAAGAGGGGAGAAAGCAGTTTGACCAAATCAAACTGTGTCTCATGATATCTGCAATATTCTATACCCATTGTACTCAGTAAAGAATGGGCTGGAGTGCATTTTCTCAACGCTTCTCAACCTTGAACTTGGTCATTATTACAAAGGAATTGACATACTAAAATGTAATAGTAATAATGGATTATAGTTATCATATATGTAGCACTTATATGCTACTTAGCCACTGTGCTAAGCACTTTACAATCATTATCGCATTTGATCTTCATAACAACCCTCAGAGTTATGTGACATTTTCACCCCCATTTTACAAATGAGGGAACAGATGAAAAGAGGGATTAAATGACTGGCCACACAGTTAAGCATCTGAGACTGATTTCAAACTCCAGTCTTCCTGACTCTAGGACAGCTTGTCCAAGAATGTCACTGATAAAAATATAAGTCTCCATATACACCAAAATATTTAGAGTGGCACTTTATGTGACAGTGAAGCACTGAAAATAAAGTAGATGCCTGTTGGGGAATGAGTAAATACATTGTGGTACATGAATTAATGGAATGTTACTATGTTGTAAGCAATGACAAATGTGAAGAATACAGAGAAGCATGGGAAGACATATATACTGAGGCAAAGTGAAATAAGCAGAGCCAAGAAAGAATAGAAACACAATGACTACAACAATATAAAGTGGAAAGAACCACTACAAAAAACAGAAAATGAACGTAGCAAACAGAAGAAATCAGACAAGCATAACGGATTTAAAAGATGCAGGTTGAATTTATTATGTTCTTAAGAAGAAAGAGTAGCAGGGTGGCTAGATGGTGCAGTGAATAGAGCACCAAACCTGAAGTCAGGAGGACCTGAGTTCAAATCCAATCTCAGACACTTAACACTTAATAGTCATGTGACCTTATGCAGGTCACTTAACCCCAATTGCCTTGGCTTCCCCTCTGCAAAAGGAGAAGGAGGAGGAGGAGGAGGAGGAGGAGGAGGAGGAGGAGGAAGAAGAAGAAGAAGAAGAAGAAGAAGAAGAAGAAGAAGAAGAAGAAGAAGAAGAAGAAGAAGAAGAAAGCAGCTCTACATTAATTGAGCTTCAAAGTTTTCATGTTGGCCCCAAAGAAGAGATATGAGATTTAAACCTTTATCCATTTCTTTCTTTTACTTTTTAAAATCTTTTTTGTTTGTATTTTTGTTTTTTCAAATGCTTTATTAACTTCTGATTTACATCATTCATTTCTGTGACATTTTGAGTTACAATTTTTCCCCATTTTCCCCATACCCCCCACCCAGAATAGCAGTCCCACAGGATATCCTCACATCCAATCTGCTCTCTCCCATATCTTTTTCCATACCCCCTTCGAATTTTCAGTAGGGAATGCTGAATCTCTGTGCCCCAATGCCTGTATATCTTATTCCCCAATTATATGTAAAATAGTATTAATAATAGTATTTATATATTTTTTGACATTTGATTTTAAAACTTTGAATTCTAGATCCATTCCCTTCCTCCCTTGTCACCCACCCTTACTGGGAAGATAAGCAATTCAGTATATGTTGTACATGTATAGCTATGCAAAACATTACCATTGTAGATATATTGTAAAAGACTGACTATATTTCCCTCCCTCCTATCCCACCCCCACTTGGTCCATTCCCTACTTTGATCCTGTTCCTTTTCACAAGTGGGTGCTTCCAAACTCCCTTCCCACAGCATGCCCTCCCTCCCATTATCCCCCTTCTCGTCCCCCTCCCCCCTACTCTCCTATAGGGTGAGATATCCTATTTAGTATGTATGTCATTCTCTCCTTGATCCAAATTCAGTGAGAAAAAGGTTTTGCCTTTTTGCCTTTCTGTTCTTCCCCTCCCTTGTAACTATTTTTCCTTGCCTCTTCTATATGAGATAGTTGACCCCATTCTGTCTCTTCCCATCTCCTCTCATTATATTCACATATGTATTCATATGCCCATATACCCTTCTTCAATTATTTTCATACTGAGAAAAGTTTCATCAGTTACAATTATAATTGTTCCATGTAGGATTGTAAATAGTTCAACTTGGCTAAGTTCATTATGATTTCTTTTCCCTGTTTGCTTTCTCAAGCATCTCTTGCTTCCTGTATCTGAATGTCAAATTTTCTATTCAACTCTGTTTTTTTCCTCAATAATGCTATTATTAATACTCTTTTGCTTGTAATAGGGAGATAAGATGTGCAGGCATTGGGATACAAAGACTCACCTTCCTCTAATGGAAAAGTCGATGGGGGTATGGGAGAAGGTATGGGAGAGAGCAGACTGGAGGAAGCGATATCTTGTGGGATTACTATTCTGGGAGGTTGGGTAGGGGAATAATGGGGGGGAAATGATTGTAACTCAAAATCTGGCGGAAATGAATGATGTAAAACAGAAATTAATAAAGCATTTGTTTAAAAAAAAAAAGAATGCTTGAAAGTCCTCTATTCCACAGAATGACCATATTTTCCCCTGAAACAAGATACTCAGTTTTGCTGGGTAGGTAATTCTTGATTTTAATCCCAGCTCCTTTGCCCTCCAGAAAATCATATTCCAAGCCCTTAGATCCCTCAGAGTAGAAGCTGCCAGATCCTGCACTATCCCAATTTCGATTCCATGGTATTCAAATTGCTTCTTCCTGGCTGCTTGTAATATTTTCTCCTTGATATGGGAATTCTGGAACCTGGCTATAATATTCCTTGGAGTTTTCTTTTTGGGATCTTTTTCAGGAGGTGATCTGTGGATTCTTTCAACCTGTATTTTGCCCTCTGGCTCTAAAACATCAGGGCAATTTTCCTTGAGAATTTCTTGAAGGATGGCTTCTAGATTCTTTCTTTGATCATGGTGTTCAGGTAGTCCAATAATTTTTAGATTGTCTCCCCTGGATCTATTTTCCAGGTCAGTGGTTTTCTCATGAGATATTTCACATTGCCTTCTATTCTTTCATTTGTTTGGATCTGCTTAATAGCATCTTGATTTCTCATAAAGTCAGTAGCTTCCATTTGCTCCAGTCTAATTCTGAAGGAATGATTCTCCTCAGTGAGCTTTTGAGATTCTTTTTCCATCTGGCAAATTTGGGTTTTTAAGGCATTCTTCTCCTCATTGCCTTTCTGAGCCTCTTTTGCCATTTGAGTTAGTCTATTTTTTAAGGTGTTATTTTCCTCAGTCAGGCTGCTGAGTCTCATTTCATACTTTTCTTGCATCTTTCTCATTTCTCTTCCCAATTTTTCCTCTACTTCTCTTATCTGCTTCTTAAGATCCTCTATGGCCTGTAACCAGCTTGTATTTTCATTTGGGGCTTTAGGTGCAGGAGTTCTGACCTCCCAGTCCTCCTCCTGTTCCATGCTTTGGTCCTCTTTGCCCCCAGAATAGGAGTCTAATGTTGCATTTTTCTGTTTATTTTGTTTCCTTTTTCTAGGCATATTGCCACTAAATTACTTGACTTTTGGGCTTGTTGCCACAGTAGGACTCTGCCACCAGCCAGGGGAACTTCCATCCCTAAAGTTGGGTTTTTCTCAGATGCTGGAGGTATTAGTTGGGTGCCCTCTCTGAAGCCTCCACACACTTTGGCAAGCTGGTCACACACCCCAAAACCTCCACCCCAGACTGCAAACCAGATCCAAGAAGGTTAAAGCAAGAGCACTTACCCCCCCAGACTGGTGGCCGGATCCCCCTACAGTCCACAGGCCAGAACCTGAAGCTGCAACATGGCTGGCTAGGAAGTGGATACTTACCAGCTTCTTGAACCCAGGGAAGAGGCCTACACAATCTCCCACCTAGTAGATCCCAATGTCCAAACTGCACTGACCTCTCACTTTGTCCTTGGCATCTCTGTGTTAATAATTCTGGAAAAGCCACAGCTGCTGGTGTTCTGGAGTCCCTCCAGCCAGCTGCTGGTCCCGCTGCCCTGGGGCTAAAACCTCAGACTCAAGCCAGCCTGGGCTTGGTTCTCAGATCACTGTGCTGGCCACTCCCTGCCTGGTTGCCAGGGTGTCTTCAGTGGGAGGTTAGCTTCTCTGTGTCCTTTTGTGGTTTCTGTAGCTCCAGAGTTTGTTCAGAGTCTCCTTTTATATAAATTGGAAGTGGTAGGAGCTGGAGCTAGGTGGAGATGCTGTTTCTACTCTGCCATCTTGACTCTACCCCCTTATCCATTTCTTTACAAAGTAACATAGAGGTTCTACAAGGTACCCATAAAATTGGCAAAGTTGAAGAAAAGAGAAAATGACAAATGTTGGAGATAATGTGAGAAAGCAGGCATATTGACTTAGTATTGGTGGTATTGTGAATTGGTTCATTCTGCAAAGCAATATGAAATTATGTCTCCCAAATCACTCAACTGTGTATACCCATTTACCCAGGAAACACAAACAAGCCAAGACAACAAAGAAGTCAAAGGAAGAATAGGACCCTTTCGAATAAAAAAAATATTTATAATGCCTCTTTTTGTGACAAAGAATTCTTCACTTCTAGAAAGGGAAGGGGAAAGATATAGCTTTTATAAAGCACCTACTCTGTGACAGGTCTGTGCTCAGTGTTGAATTCAATGGGAGTCAGGGACCCTGGGTTAGATTCACAAATATCATCTCATTTGATCCTCACCATATCTCTGCCAAGTAGGTGCTATTATAATTCTCATTTTACTGCTGAGGAAAGTGAGGCAGACAGAGGTTAAGTGAATTGCCCAGGGTCACAGGGGTAGTGAATATCAGCGTCCAGATTTGAACCTGTGATCTTGATAGAGTAAGAACTGAACTCTATCCTCTGCACTCCCGATGCCTCAGCTGGAGGCTGGGGAGTTGGGAGATGTCAAGGTCTCCTGAATAGAGCCTAAAAGTAGACAGAGATGGGAGTCAGGAAGGAGAACAGCTTTTCCATAGTTCTAGGAACATAGAAGGTCCTTGGAAGGACACTGATGGAGAGAAGGCAGAATAGAAAACAATTTTGGAAAGAGCACAACAAATAGCTAATAAGAGCTAATTTTAAAAGCATCTTATGAGTTATCTCAGTTGATCTTACCAACCCTGTGAGGGAGATGCTATTATTATCCTTATTTTACAGATGTGGAACCTGAGGCAGACAGAAGCTAAATTACTTGCTCATAGTCACACTGCTAGTACCTGTGGTAGAATTTGAACACAGATCTTCCTAATTCCAGGGGCAGTGCTCCATGCACAGTGTCACCACCTAAGGGCCATGAGTGAAAAGGAGTACATGAAATGTGCCTGGAAATGTAAATTAGTGTCAGGCCTTGAATGCTACCCTAAGTCACTTATATTTTGTCTCATAAGGAAAGGGGAATCCAATCCCTAATCCCCTTATCTCACTTTTGCCTCTAAGTGGCCTGCTTTGAGCTAAGCATTAAAGGACAGGTGGAATGGAGGAAGGAGAAGACACTTGATATTATATATTATTCTCTGACTCCCCACTCACCTTCAATATGTATCTACCAATTAATGCTCTTTTTCATTCAAGACCCAGCTCTGATCTCACCTTTTTAAGAAAGCTTCTTCATTAAATCCCTCCCCTGAGTCAGAGATAAAATCCCTCACTCTCAAAGTCTCTTAACTTGGACTCTGGAGCATTTTTTTCTTTTTTATTCCTGACCTGAGATTTCACTGGTGAAAGATACTCCCCTTCAAAGGCACTCCCACTTCAAAAGCAAGTGGCACTTGCTTTAAATAGGATAGAAAGTTGCTCAGAGGAGCGGCTAGGTGGCACAGTGAATAGAGCACCAGCCCTGTAGTCAGGAGGACCTAAGTTTAAATCCAGCCTCAGAAACTTAACACTTACCAGCTGTGTGACCTTAGGCAAGTCACTTAACCCCAATTGCCCTACCTTCCACCCTCCAAAAAGCAAAAAAAAAAAAAAAGTTGCTCAGCTGCACTGGGAGATTCAGGCTTAGGATCACTACCAGAGGCAGGACTTAAGCCCAGATACTCTTTAGTCATATGTAGCACCAAATTCCTTTGACTTTGTTTTATTATTTTTTTTTTTTTGCTTTGTATTATAGTTATTTTCAGCAGGTGAGTAAGTCCATTATAAGGACCAGTAGTTAATGTTATCATTGCTGGATGCTTCTAATGATTTATTTCCCAGACTGTCACTCTAGCCTTAATAATTTTCTGTGATTCTGACAGATTCTCCTCCAGGATCAAAACATAAGGAGTGTTTTCCCCTCAGTCCCTCCACCAGTCAGGAGCAAATGTTGGAGCAGGAATAGAAATACCCCTCCAGGGTCCAATGGTCACCTAACTGTTGATACTCTGCCTGGGCCATACCAGTAATTGCCCAATAAAAAGACAACATCTCTCAAGGTGGCAGACAAGTTTTGGGGAATAAGGTGGATTTTTAGCACCCAGATGAACCAGACATACTCTTGGTTCCTCTTTCCTTGTCTTGTCCCATCCCCCTCCTCCACCCTCAGAAACAGCTCAGGTCTCCCTCTATTGGCAGTTCTATTTTTCCATCGGGGTGAGTAAGCCACCCGCTTCCAAGAGTTTGTGGGTTGAAGGGTCCTATTGTTGGGAGATTTCTGGCTAATAAAGAGGAGGTGAAACCACCTGTGATAGATGTATAGTTACCTGGTACAAAGATCCTTCCCCTTCCGTTGGTGTTAACCCTGAGTTCCCGAATGAAGGCAAGAGAGAGCCCTCATCCAACCACATTGGAAAGAAGCAAACCTTCAGAAAAGGACCCTAATGGGGCAGAAATTTATCCAACGAATAGGGCCCACAGTCTGGAAAAACTGAGTCCCAATGGGCCCCCAGAAATGTACTAGTCATGTGACCACTGGCAAGCTACTTTGCCTCTGCCTCAATTTCCTCAACTGTAATATGGGCATAATAAGAGCACCTACCTCCCAGGGTTGTTTCGAGGATTAAGTGAGATAATATTTGTAAAGAGCCTAGCACAGGGCCTGGCACATAGTAGGCTTTATATAAACGGAAGCTATTATTATTATTATTATTATCAACCGAAGCCCCCTTTCCCAAGGCCAAGTCTCCTAACTCAGGTCGGCCACCCCCTTGGTGCCTTCTCCCAGGTCACCCAGTCTCTCGCCTCAGCCTTTGCGCCCACTCTGGTCTCTATCCCGCAGTTCCCCCAGCCCCTTTCTGCTCACCTTCTGTTTCCAAAAACTCTACCCAGAAAGTGCCTTCGGTGGGGCCGGCTTTGACCATGCACTCAGCTCCCCCAGATTTCCGCGGGCTCTGGAAATACTTTTGCAGTTTCCTCTCCAGTCCAGAACAGAGCCTGGGCACCAGGACCAGGACCCTGCACAGCGGGACGGAGGCAGCGCCGTCAGTGGCCATCAAGGCAGGTTCTGGGCTCTGGAGCTGAGGAGCCGGGGCTGCGAGGTTTGTTTGCTGGGCTCTGGAGGGGGTAACTGGGGAGCAGAGAAGGCAGAAGCAGCTGTGCAGTGGGCACTCTCCTTGCTCCTTAGTCCAACTTCTATCACCCAGCCCCGCCCCAGATGGCTTGCAAACTTTCAGTTTCATTTCCCCAAAGCTCCTTTCTCAATCCCCACCTTCACAACCCATTTCTCTAGTGGTTTCAGAAGACTGCTTCAGATAAGCAAAGGCTATGTTGGGGTTCTCGGGCGGAAGGAGACAAAAACCATCCTGGAGCGCGCAAGAACACCTTCCCCAGGCTCCCTGCCCGACCCCCTCCCGGATCAACACATCTCTCGAACAAGGAGCCCTGCTCACTTCTATTAGGCTAAGACAGCACTTGGAAAATGGGGTCAGCTCTGCTGCCAGGGTCTTGTTTGCAGGAAGGGGATTCACTTATAAAGCTGTCAAAATTCCAGGAAACTTGAAGCCACGAAAAGCACCAATTCGGGTCTCATTTTTTTTTTTTTATTGGCAGACTCTTGCTCTGAATTCAGACAGAGCTTTACAAGGCCAGCCAGGAGCGCCTTACATCCCCAAAGCTTTAGTCCCAGGTTCGTAGATTTAGACAGAGAAAAGAGCTTAGAGATTAGCTAGCTGAACGCCCTACTATTAAAAAGGAGGGAAATGAACACCCCCTGGGAAGGGAATAAACATTTCTATAGCGCTTCCCATGTGCCAGGCACTGTGCTAAGTGCTTCACAAATATCTCATCTGACCCTGAAAGCCCTTTTGGGGTAGGTGCTGTGAGTATCCCATTTTGCAGTTGAGGAAACTGAAGGAAACAGAGGTTAAGTGTCACAGAGCTCTTGTCTGAAGTTGGATTCGAATTCAGGTCTCCCTGACACCAGAGGCAGTGCTCTCTGCACTGTACCACCTATCGGCCCCTGGGACCGAGGAGCTGAGCCAGGACTTTGACAGGCAGGTCACTGAATTTCAGGGTCAGCACTGGCCCCCTCATCCCCACTTGTCCTTGTCACTCACTCCTTATCCTGAGCCTTTGAACAAGTTTTGTAGGTTTAATAGGTATAATGAGAAGAAAGAAAGGAGGGTCTCCTTCTGATACTTATTACTCCTGTCCCTTGGAATATATATGGATGTATGCATATATACACAAATATGGGTATACACGCATATATACATACATATATATGAAAATGAGCTATTTCTTGCTCTTGAGCAGCAGAGAGGTCCAGAGTGCTGGCCTTGAGTCATTAAGATTCCTATTCCTGAGTGCAAATCTGGTCTCAGATACTTCCTAGTTGTGTGACCCTGGGTATGTCACTTAACCCTCTTTACCTCAGTCTCCTGTTTCCCTCAGTTTTCTCATCTGTAAAATGAGCAGGAGAAGGAAATGGCAAACCACTGCAGTACCTTTGCCAAGAAAACTCTACATGGAGTTTTGAGGAACTGGACAGACTTAACAAATTTTCTCTTGAATTAGGTTGTTTTACCATTTGTCTTCTGTGTATAGGGGTGAACATTGCATACTATAAGCACTGTCATGTAAAACTATGCATTCCATTGTATAAAAATCTTGGGGGTGGGGGAAGGAGGAGAATAAAAGTCATACACCAGTCAATATATGGTAATAACTTTAAAAATGCTTCAAAGGCTTTTATTTTCTTTCCATCTGATGCTATGATGTCCTGGGATGCAGTGGGTCACCTTGGCCTTTCTAAATTAAGGTCTTTCCCCCATCTGAGTTTATCTGAGACAATGCCCATTTAATGATTCAGGACCAGATAAGAATTGAGACAAAATATGGCCTAATCTAACATCAAAAATTTATCTATCTGGGAGGAGAAGATGATCTGAGTTTCTGGACAGGACAGAAAACAATGACTCTATAGTCATTCTATGTTATCAAACCTAAAGAAAAAGCCATTTAGGCTTGGGCGAGGCACTATTATTGGTCATTCGGTGAAAGCAAAAGTGATTTGATTTGACACAGATGATAAAAGGGTAGCTAGGTGGCTCAGTGGATTGAGATCCAGTCTCAGACACTTATTGTGTGACCCTGAAAAAATCACTTACCCCCATCTGCCTTAGATTCCTCATTTGTAAAATGAGCTAGAGAAGGAAATGGCAAATCACTCCAGTGTCTGCCAAAAAAGTGCCAAATGGGTCACAAAGAGGTGAACAAGACTGAAAAATGACTCAAGTACTGATAATAATAGAGTCAGAGATCCAGAGCTGTAAGGATCTGAAAAAGGCCATCAGGTCAAAGCCTCTATTTTACAAATGAGGAAACAGACCTTCCAGCAGTTGGAGGAAGGTTACACAGTGAGAAGGAGGCAAAGCCAGGCTTTGAAGTCAGATCCTGGCATTCCAAATCTAGTCTGCTTTTCACTGTGGGCCTTGGATGACACCTAACACCAAATATCCCTTGATCTCCTCTTCTATATTCCCTCCATTTTTAAGTTGAAAAATTTAAAAAATATTTTACATTTATTTATGTATCCTCTCTGCCCTTTTCCCAGACTTTTGTGTGTGTGTGTTTTTTGTTTTTTAGCTGTTCATCAGAAAAAAAAAACCCGGATTAGAATTAATATATTTGGGGCAGCTAGGTGGCACAGTGAATAAAGCACCAGCCCTGGAGTCAGGAGGACCTGAGTTCAAATCCAGTTTCAGACACTTAATGCTTACAAGCCCTGTGACCTTTGGCAAGTCACTTAACCCCAATTACCCTGCCCTCCTCCCTCCAAAAAAAGCAAAATAAAAAAGAATGAATATATTTGAAAATCCAACCAAACTAGTTTTGCAACACAGGCTTTGTCATATCAATTCTTCATTGTATCTTTGTCCTCTTCTCTCCCCAACCCGGGTGGTCGTCTTTATACAATAAATGTTTAAAATGACCTTGTTAATGTTCTTTTCTTTTTAAATTCCAGTAATAGACTTTGCCTCTATTTACTCATTCAAGATTTCAAAAATTATTTTATTGATTCTTTTTGTTTTTTCTAGTTAAGACAATAATTTGCATTTGACTTCTTTAGGACATCTGGGATTTATGAGATCTACCAAAGCTGAGAGAAATATTTGATTTCTTCTGGCAATGCTGGTATTGTAAAGGACCTCTATGGAGAATGACAGTAGTTAACAAGATACCATCCATCAAGTCACACCTAAAAGAAATAACATAACTGGTGTGAAAAATTGTTTTTCTTAGTGTCTGGGGGGAAGTGAAAACCTCTCAGAACTTCCCTCTCCTCTCCTCCCACCCCTTCACTTCTGCTGTTAGTCATCAGCAAACGCTTTCAGGAGGCTTTCAGATTCCCCACCTCTGGGGACCCTTCCTCCCAGCCAGTGGGAGTCAGCTATAGCCTAAGCTCACTCCTCCCCCATTGCTTTGGAAACCTTCCCCTCCTTTCCCTCATTGTCAATCAGCATCCTTGTTCTTTGTAAGCCATAGTGGCAGGCTCCTCTGTTGTTTGCCATTGGGGAAGATATTTACTCCAAGACTTGAGCCTCCCTCTCAGCCAATGGGTGAAGGGATAGCTATGGGAAGGGGTTTGACTGTGTTAGGGTATAAATTCTTGTTCTGCCTTTTGTAACATGCCTCTTCCTTATGATCAGTCATGGGGAATACTCCCCTCTTCTCCCAAGGAAGAGAATAAATTCCTGTTCATATCCTAAGAGATCTCTGTGTTCTTCATTAAATTTTGGATGAGCTTTTTCATCACAAACATTAGTAATCAATATTTTGGAGACTCAGAACTTCCCCCAGGCCCTTGCTTCCTTGCTTCATCATTCTTGAGGACCTTACTAAGACTGTATTGAATCTCCATACCCTGCTCAAACCCCAATCCAAGCACTGAACTAATTTAATCAAAGGGATTCGAAGCTCCAATGTGTTCTACTCTGGCTTGGCTGAAGATAGATTCTTTTGTCTAGATAGTCCAAGGCTAGGAATGGTCTAGTATGGTTGGGGGGTGGTCTGATAGAAAAGGTATTTCCTCTGTTCTGAGGTAAAATGATGATGGGGTGATATAAGCCGGGATGAAAAGGAATATAAACTGTGTTCCCCAACCCCAAGTGGGCTCAGTTCCTACACTACATCATCCCCTTCATCCCCTACAGCATGCCTGGCCATTTGAAGAGAAAGAAATGTGTAGATGGACACAACCTAATGATGTTTGTCTTTCTTAGACCACTTAGAGACCAGAGGTTGACATTGGTCTCTAAAAAATTAATAGTCATCAAGTTATGACATGGTTACAGATATACTATTGTTTAACGCATCCCCTATAATTATTTTAATTGATTTTAATAGACTTCTGCAATCTTAATCTCACAATCATTTTTCATTATATTCTCACCCCATAAGACTTGGGGGAATATACTCACATCTTTCTCTCAGAGGGTGAATCCCAAATCTACATCATTAATCCTGACCTCCTACCTTAGGTCCTGTCACATTCCCAATTGGATTGAACATTTTCTTGGAATATCCTATTGTTATCCCAAACTCAGCATGTTAATATTAATCACCTTGGACTTTGGGGGTAGGTCATCATCCAGGCCATTTTAGGAACTTAATGAATTCTTATGGATTTTTGACCTGATGCTTATACGTCCTTATCAGGTGGCCAACTGAGTATTTTCTGCACAAATTCACCCTTGGTCTTTGATCATTTACCCTCTAATACACCTTAGGAAACCTGCCTAGTGACCAGATATAATCAGTGACCTGATTATAAGATCTAAGATTTTGAGCTATAAAGGGGAGTAGAGATAATTGTTTTCCAGATGAAAACTGAAGTCTAGAGAGATTAATAAATGCGTCAAAGCTCATATAAAGTGAAGAAAATGGAATAGCAGACATTGGAACAGAGGTTCACTAACTCCAAATTTAGTCCTTTTCAACAATACCTTGTGAGTAGGTACAACTGGATCTTCTTAAATCTGGAACCAGAAAAAAAGATAATAACTAGCATTATATAAATATTTTAAGGTTTGGAAAATGATTTTAATGTATTTTCCCATTTAATCCTTCCAACATTCTGATATAGTAGTTATTATAACCATTTTATAAATAATGGAAACTGAGGAGCAGTTAAGGTTAAATGACTTGTCCAGGCTCACACAGCTAGTGTCTGAAGGTAGGTTTGAACTTGGATCTTCCTGACTCCAAGGTCAGCACTTTACTCTACTACCAAGTTGCCCCATAGCTGTCACATTGCAGAGGAAGTTCAGAAATCAGAATAATGAAATAAAAAGATAGAACAAACATCTGCATGTAAGATCTGAACACTTTGTTATCCTGATGGTGATAAGATTTAAAAATTAAGGAA
Source organism: Gymnobelideus leadbeateri (assembly GCA_011680675.1). Lineage (NCBI taxonomy): Eukaryota > Metazoa > Chordata > Mammalia > Diprotodontia > Petauridae > Gymnobelideus > Gymnobelideus leadbeateri. The sequence continues at coordinate 85,748 of WOXC01000334.1, forward strand.
AAAACAGACTGTAATTCATCCATATAGAGGATGATCAGTGATGATTGCTTCTTTTCTATTCATTTCTAGTACTGGATAACTGCATGGAAATGGCAGCCTTGATCTTAATCGTGAATGAAAATACTTACATTTAAAGATTCTGGAGAACTTCCTTAAATTAAAATTTTTTTTCAGTTGGCAAAAATTGATATTTCCTCCTCACACATATTCCTCCAAACCCACGATGGGTGGGGGAGAGACCCGTTGTAACAAATATGCATAATGAAACAAAAAGGAAAATTCTTGCACTGACCATATCTTACTTTCCACTGAATCCACCAGTACTTTGTCCAGAGGTTCTTAAATGTTTTTAAGTCTTTGTCAGAGTGTCTAAGTCTTGCAAAGTTGTTTGTCTTTACAGTTTATTGTGCAAAGTGTGTGCCTGATTGTGCTTACTACATTTTTTTTACTACATTTTTCAGTTCATACAAGTCTTCTTAAAGCTGGGAGATTTAGAAGACAGCCCCTTCCATGGCAGCTTGTCTAGATTTATATAAACTATGATCTTGGATCCACATGTGAGATTTGCTCTGTGATAATGACTGAGTCTAGCCACTGTTCCCAGTCCCAATATCTGTACTTAGTCATATGTCTCGCTAGAACAGCAAGCATGTATAGGAACTCATGCCTCACTAGAAGAGCAGGTATATCAAACACATTCATTTGATTTTAGATAGGACCACAGTAGCCAGCCCATCCATCTACTCTCAGTCAGGACCACAATAGCTTGCCAATCAAAAAGCACAACAACAAGATGCTGAGCAGGATGTTTGACTACTAAATCACAGAAGGAACTTTCCCTAAGTGGGCACCTGCATAGTAACAACAAAGAATTGTAGTTAGGTGAAAAAGGCTTATAGTAATATCATTATCCTATATTAATGCCCACCTCTAAGTGGGTTTTTCTGTATGCATTGTTAGTAGCCACATGTACTGTTCCACCAAGACTAGGATCCCTCCCCAGATTAACAAATCCCATCTATATTTTAATATTCATATATTCTGTTATGTAATGAGTTTCATTTGCTCTATAAGAATCCCTGTCTTACTTTCCTACTTGCTGGTTCCTTCTAGGAGCCTAGTGCACTTTGAGAGAGCAATCCTTAATAAAGGCTTTTACTTGGGTTGGAGATGTTGTGAATCTGTGAATTCTTTCATGATGAATCTGCAACACACTTTGATACCACAGAATAAGACACTTATGATATCTCTGTTGTTAGAGTGCTTGAGAAAGTTTCCCTTCATATTATTTTTTTTATTTATTTTTATTTTTTTAAATTAAACAAATGCTTTATTAACTTCTGGTTTACATCATTCATTTCCACCAGATTATGAGTTACATTTTTCCCCCATTTTTTCCCTACCCACCACCCCAGAATAGCAGTCCCACTAGATATCCCCTCATCCAATCTGCTCTCTCCCATATCTTCTCCCATACCCCCTTCGACTTTGCCATTAGGGCAAGATGAATCTCTGAGCCCCACTGCCCGGACATCTTATGAAATACTTAATTTTAAAACTTGGATTTTCAGATACATTCCCTTTCTCCCTTGTCACCCACTCCCTCTGAGAAGATAAGCAATTCAGTATGTGTTGTACATGTATATCTATGCAAAACATTACCATAGTAGATATATTGTAAAAGACTGCTTATATTTCTCTCCCACCTGGTCCATTCCCTATTTTGATCCTGTCCCTCTTTGATAGTGGGTACTTCTAACCTCCCCTCTCCCCAGAACGCCCTCCCCTCCATCATCCTCCCTCTCATCCCCCTTTCCCCTACTCAGGAGAGTGAGTGAGGGTAAGATATTCCATTTAGTATGTATGTGATTCTCTCCTTGAGCCAACTTCAATGAGAATATGCTTTTGCCTTTTTGCCTTCCTGTTCTTCCCCTCCCCTGCAACTACTTCCCCTTGCCTCTTCTACATGAGATAGTTTGCCCTACCCTGTCTCTCTCCATCTCCTCTTGCCACTTTCCTCTCTCACCTCTTGACTTCACCCCTTAAGAATCATCCCTTCCTTGGGGCGGCTAGGTGGCGCAGCGAGCAGAGAGCCAGCCCTGGAGCCAGAAGGACCCGAGCTCAGATCTGGCCCCAGACACCCAACACACAAACAAAAACCCAGCCACGTGAACCTGGGCAAGTCACCCAACCGCAATTGCCCTCCAAAAATAAAATAATCATCCCTTCCCATCAAATTCAACCTGTAACCTCTATCCATGTATATCTGTGAACATATGCCATGTACCCTTCTTCAATTATTTTCATAATGAGAAAGGTTTTATCAAACACAGTTATTGTATTTCCATGTAGGACTGTAAATAGTCCAACTTTGATAAGTTCCTTTTGATTTCTTTTCCTTGATTGCCTTCTCAAGCATCTCTTGCTTCTTGTGTCTGAATGTCAAATTTTCTATTCAACTCTGTTTTTTCCTCAAGAATGCTTGAAAGTCCTCTATTCCACTGAATGACCATATTTTCCCCTGAAACAAGATACTCAGTTTTGCTGGGTAGGTGACCCTTGGGTTCATTCCCAGTTCTTTTGCCCTCTGGAATATCATATTCCATGCCCTTCGATCCCTCAGTGTAGAAGCTGCCAGGTCCTGGGCTATTCTGATTGTGTTTCCACAATATTGAAATTGTTTCTTCTGGCTGCTTGTAGTATTTTCTCCTTGATCTGGGGATTCTGGAACCTGGCTATAACATTCCTGGGAGTTTTCTTTTTGGGATCTTTTCCAGGAGGTGATCTGTGGATTCTTTCAACCTCTATTTTGCCCTCTGGATCTAAAACATCAGGGCAATTTTCCTTGAGAATTTCTTGAAGGGTGATTTCTAGGTTCTTCTTTGATCATGGCTTTCAGGTAGTCCAATAATTTTTAAATTGTCTCTCCTGGATCTATTTTCCAGGTCAGTGGTTTTTCCCATGAGATATTTCACATTGCCTTCTAATCTTTCATTTGTTTGGATCTGCTTAACAGCATCTTGATTTATCATAAAGTCACTAGCTTCCATTTGCTCCAGTCTAACTCTGAAGGAATGAATCTCCTCAGTGAGCTTTTGAGATTCTTTTTCCATCTGGCAAATTCGACTTTTAAGGCATTCTTCTCCTCATCGCCTTTCTGAGCCTCTTTTGCCATTTGAGTTAGTCTATTTTTTAAGGTGTTATTTTCCTCAGTCAGGCTGTTGACTGTCATTTCATACTTTTCTTGCATCTTTTTCATTTCTCTTCCCAAATTTTCCCCCACTTCTCTTATCTGCTTCTTAAGGTCCTCTATGGCCTGTAGCCAGCTTATAATTTCATTTGGGGCTTTTGGTGCAGGAGTTCTGACCTCACAGTCCTCCTCCATGCTTTGAGCCTCTTTGCCCCTAAAATAGGAGTCCAATTTTGAACTTTTCTGTTTATTTTGTTTCATTTGCCTAGGCATATTGCCACTTAATTACTTGATTTTTGGGCTTGTTGCCACAGTAGGACTCTGCCACCAGACAGGGGAGCTTCCTCCCAAACATGGGGTATTCACAACTTCTGCCAGTTGGGTGGCCTCTGTAAAGCCTCCACCCACTCTGGCAAGTTGGATACCCACCCCAAACTTCCCCCCCACACCACAATACAGATCCAGGCATTTTAAAGCAAAAGCTATTAACCCCCAGACTGATTGCTGGATCTTCCTACAGTTCGAAGACCAGGAGCTAGAGCCACTACTGACGCTGCAAAATGGCTTCTGTGCAGCTGTTTCTTCAGCAACTTTTTGCCCCCAGGGGAGGAAGCCACGTGTTCCCCAAATACTGGTCCCAAAGTCCATAGGGCACTAACCTCTCACTTTGTCCTAGGCATATCTGTGCTGATAATTCTGGAATCGCCACAATTGCTGGTGTTCTGGGGTTCCACCAGCCAGCTGAAGGCCCGGCCGCCCTGGGGCTAAAACCGCGGACCTGGGCTCGGCTCTGAGGGCTGCGCTGTCAGTTCCCAGAGAGCTGTGCTGGCCGCTCCCTGCAGGGCTGCTGGGCTGTCCTCAGCAGGAGGTTAGCTTCTCTGTGCTGTTCTGTGGGTGCTGTGGCTCCAGAAGTTGTTCGGAGCTCCCTTTCACATTGTTTGAAATTTGTGTGGGGCAGAGCACATTGGAAATGCTGTTTCTACTCCGCCATCTTGGCTCCGCCCCCCCCTTCATATTATTTTAATGATTGTTGTTCATCTTTCATTCTCAAAGAAAACCAGTGGCCTCAGGAGGGTGATGTCTTGATTTGCAAGTGAATTGGATTTAGGTGAACAGAGAAGTGTAAAGTCAGCCTCACTTTCTCCTCCAGATTCATCCAAGTCCAGTAGCAAGACAACATTCAGGATGAATTGTGATGGCTCCATTTTGAAGATCAGAATGTGTAGCATTTATTAAAGGATTAATTATAAAGATACTGATTTAATCAGGAAATCTTATAGAAAGTTAAATGATTTTGTAGGTAACAAAACATTCTCATTCTCAATCTCTATGCTCACCCTGATGAAGTTTTAAATTCTGTTCCACCAGTGGAGACTAGAACCTAGATTTGCTCACTCCCACTCTCCCAAGACAATATCACACTCATGCCATTAACTATTACTTAATTTTGTTTTGTAGTGAGTAACCAGGAGAACTAACTTTAAAATCACAGAAACATCGATCAGGACCTTAAAAAGTGATTCCAGAGCAAAAAAATGTTGTCACTTCTGGAGTACTTTAAATGCCCTTGAGCCTTTCTGTGGCACTGGAGAGTTATAGTAGTGCAAAAAGGTTACTGCTCAATTGGTTTTCAGAGGGGAACCCTTTCACTTTCTTTTTTTCCCTTTAATTTGTTTGCTTACTTTTAGTTTACAAGATTCAATTCCACAATTCCTTGAGTTTCAAATTTTCTTTCTCTCCCTGCCCTCCCCCCAACCCATGATGGCATACAATCCAGTATAGGATCTGCAAATACTTTCACATTAGACATTAGTCAGGTTATAAAGGCACATTGCACTAGATGAAATGAAAAATGGTAAAGAGGAAATAAAATCAAACAATAAAAAGAAAAAATCAAGTAGTTTGCTTCAATCAGGATTCAAACTCAGTTCTTTCTCTGGATATAGACATCTCTCTCCATCAGGAATCTTTTGGGATTGACTTATATCACTGCATTGTTGAGAAGAGTCCAGTCTATCATAGTTGGTCATCACACATATGTAGTGTCTGTGATTGTATACAAATTTCTCCTGGATCTACTCTTCTCACTCAGCATCAGTTTGTATAAGCCTCTCCAGGTAAATATGAAGTCCATCTGCTCCTCGTTTCTTATAGCACAATAGTATTCCATTACATGCATATACCACAACTTGTTCAACCATTCCCAATTGATGGGCACCCCCTTAATTTCAAATTATTTGCCACCACAAAAAGAGCTGCTAAAAATATTTTTGTATATATGGGTCTTCCTCCCACCTCTATGATCTCTTTGGGATATAACTATTGATTAGAGAAATGCAAATCAAAACAACTCTAAGGTACCATGACCCTTTCACTTTCAAGCTGGTAGTCTCTTGGAAAGTTCTCAGCAGGAATTCCTCAGCAGAAACCTCAGGCTATTGACTGCCCATTTGTGAAAGGGTCATCAGATTTGGATTGGCATGGTCTGAAGGGCAGAGAGAATGTGGATAGGCTAGTGACTTCTGGTGGCATGGCTTCACTGAACAATGAGATAAGTAATAACCCATGCTCTTTTTAGAGACCATGGCAACATTCTTCATGACCCCATTTGGTGTTCTCTTGATTTCTTTCCTAATTTAGAAGACATTATATGTATATTTATATGTATATGTATGCGTATGTGTGTGTATATGTATATGTGTGTATTGTTCCCTGTTTAACCTATTACCAATAAGAGCACTAGGAACCTCCCCCCACTAGCTTCTTTTATATCAATTTTTCCTTTTATGCCTCATTTGTATGAGATAATTACTCCTTTTTATCTCTCCCTACACAGGTTTCTTTTCAGAATCACCCCATCATACTCAGCTCAGCCCATGTCTTTCTGTGAAACTAGCCAAATAGTGATGGCAATCATCATTTGCTAACATTTTCACATATACAAATTGAACAATTTGTCCTTATTGAGTCCCCTATAATTGGTCTTTAATGTTTACTTTATATTTTTCATGGATATTGCATGTCAAATTTTCCCTTTAGTTCTGCGTGTTTTGTCATAAAAACCTGAAAATCTTAGAGTTTGTTAAATGTCTATTTTTTTCCATTCAGGATTATACTTAAATTTGCTGCCTAGGTTACACTTGGTCATAAGCCCAGTTCTTTTGCTCTGTGGAATATAATATTTTAAGACTTATACTCCTTCAATGTAGTAGTTGTATAGCCTTGTGACCTCTGTAACCCTTGTTGTAGCTCCATGATATTTAAATTCTTTTTTTTTTCTTGTTGCTTCTAATATTTTCTCCTGAACATGGGAGTTTTGAAACTATTCTATGATATTCTTGTAAGTTTTTCTCCTGGGATCTCTTTCACATGTTCTGCAGTGGATTTTCTCTATTTCTACTTTGCCTTCCTCTTCTAGAACTCCAGGGAAATTTTTCTTGATAATTTCTTGTAATATTATATGAAAATTATTTTTCTAATCATAATTTTAAGGTAGCCTGACTATCATATTATTTCTTCTTTATCTGTTCTCCAGATTGGTTGTTTTTACTGATGAAATGTTTCACTTTCTCTTTAATTTTTTTCTCTCTTTTGATTTTGTTTTATGATTTCTTGGTATCTTACGACATCATTTAGCTTCCCCTTACCAATTCTAGTTGTCAAGGAATAATTTTCTTCCTTAAGTTTTCGGTTCCCTATTTCTGGTTTGTTGACTTTCTTTTAATAATATTATTTATTTTCTTTATTTGATCTTATTTTTTGTAATTTTTCCTCAATTTCCCTTATTTGATTTTTAAAGTCCTTGTAAAGTTCCTCCAAGAAGTCTTTTTCTGCTTGGGACCATTTGATGTTTCTCCTTGAAAAAGGAGTGGCTTTTTTAGCTCTATTATTTTCCTCTGAATATGAACACAGATATTTTTATCCCCATATCTATGATTAGGTTCTTTCTTCTTTGCTTACTTATTTTTATTACTGTTTTTTGTTTTGTTTTGTTTTTAGCAGCTATGTGTGTAATGAAGTTGTAGTCCTGAAGCACAGGGAGTGATGATGCAAGCTTCAAGTCCTTCTTACTATTATTTTCTGATATCTGTCTCAGGGTCCAACTTTGGGCTCTTTTCTCCACTCCTAAGCTATCACTAGGGCCCACAGCCACACTATCCCACAAATGATTTTGCTTCCTGCAGTCCCTCCAGTGACTGCAAACTACAGTTGTCCTCTCTACCCCTGAACTGTAATCAGGGTCTCTGCTTTCCCAGTTCAGGAAGAAACAATTTCAATATTGTGGAAACACAATCAGAATAGCCCAGGACCTGGCAGCTTCTACACTGAGGGATCCAAGGGCATGGAATATGATATTCCAGAGGGCAAAAGAGCTGGGAATGAACCCAACGGTCACCTACCCAGCAAAACTGAGTATTTTGTTTCAGGGGAAAATATGGTCATTCAGTGGAATAGAGGACTTTCAAGCATTCTTGAGGAAAAAACCAGAATTGAATAGAAAATTTGACATCCAGATACAAGAAGCAAGAGATGCCTGAGAAGGTAATCAGGGAAAAGAAATCAAAAGGAACTTATCAAAGTTGAACTATTTACATTCCTATATGGAAAAACAATAACTGTGACTGATGATATATTTCTCACTATGAAAATAATGGAAGAAAGGTGTGTGGTCATATGAATACATATGTGAATGTGTGTGTATATGGTTACAGTTATATATGGATAGAGGGCATAGGTTGAATTTGTTGGGAAGGGAGAATACACAAGGGATGAAATTATGAGGTGAGAGAGGAAAGTGGCAAGAGGAGATGGGGAGAGACAGGGTAGGGTAAACTATCCCATGTAGAAGAAGCAAGGGGAAGTGGTTGCAAGGGAGGGGGAGAATAGGAAGGCAAAAAGGCAAAACCACATTCACATTGAATTTGGTTCAGGGAGAGAATGACATACATACTAAATGGGATATCTCAACCTGCAGCAGGATAGGGGGAAGGGGGATGAGAGGAGGGATGATAGATGGGAGGGCATCCTTGGGGGGAGGGGAGGTTGGAAGTACCCACTAAAGAAGAGGGACAGGATCATGTAGGGAATGGACCAGGTGGAGGGTGTTATGAGTGGGAGGGAATTATAAGCAGCCTTGTACAATATATCTACTATGATAATGTTTTGCATAGCTAGACATGTACAACATATACTGAATTACTCATCTCCCCAGAGGGAATGGGTGACAAGGGAGGAAGGAAATGGATCTGAAATTCGAGGTCTTAAGATTAAATGTTTCAAATACATATAAATACTATTATTAATACTCTTTTGCTTATAATTGGGAGATAAGATGTGCAGGCATTGGGACACAAAGATTCACCTTCCTCTAATGGAAAAGTCGAAGGGGGTATGGGAGAAGGTATGGGAGAGAGCAGATTGGAGGAAGCGATATCTTGTGGGACTGCTATTCTGGGAGGTTGGGTAGGGGAATAACAGGGGGAAAATGATTGTAACTCAAAATCTGGTGGAAATGAATGATGTAAAACAGAAGTTAATAAAGCATTTGTTTAAAAAAAGTTAGGGAAAAAATGAAGAGAAAGTGAAACATCTTATAAGAAAAACAACAGATTTGGAGAATAGATCAAGAAGAGAAGATATAAAAAATAATTGGACTAACTGAAAGTTATGATCAAAAAAAGAATCTTGATACATTAATATAAAAACAATTAAAGAAAATTGTCCTGAAGCACTAGAACAAGGGGGAAAAGTAGAAATAGAAAAAAAAATCCCTTGATTACCATTTAAAAGATATCCTATAAGAAAATTCATAGGAATATTATAGTCAAATTCTGAAATCCCCAGCTTAAGAAAAAAAATGAAAAGCATTAAGATTAAAACAATTTAAATATAATGGTGATTAAATTAGAATTATACAAGATATATGCTGCTGCAGAAACATTAAAGAACTACAAGTCTTGGAAAACAACATATTGAAGAACAAAAGAACTGGGGATTCAGCCCAAAATATCATACCCTGCAAAGTTAACTATTATCTTGAGTGAAAAAAAGAACATTTGATAAACTCTCAGATTTTCCAGACTTTATTTAAAAAATAATCCTGAACTTAATAGGCAATTCAACATACAAGTACCAACATAAATATAAGTTATATAACAAAGACTGATTTTAAAGGATTTCTAAGGATAAACTGTTTACTTTTTATATATGTAAAATGTAAAATTTATGTCTAAGATTCGTATTAATAATTGCATACATAATTCATAAGAAAAATTAAGGAAAATCTGAGCATGATATGAATTTAAAAAGTAAAAGCATTTGGGAACAGCTAAAAAAGAGTAATTATTTTATACATATAAAGTGCAAGAGGAAGAATTGACACATAGGAATTAGATGGGGGAGGAGGGCTAGTAGTTCTAGTTACTTGCTTTCATTGGGAATGGGTGTAAGAGGGAACAATATATTTAAAAGAATATAGAAGCTGGCGCAGCTAAGTGGTGCAGTGAATAGAGCACTGGCCCTGGAGTCAGGAGGACCTGCGTTCAAATCCAATCTCAGACACTTAACACAATTACTAGTCTTGTGACCTTGGGGAATTGCCCTCTAAAAAAAGCAAAAAAAAAAAAAAAAAGAATATAGAAGTCTTCTGAATTCGGGAGAAACAAGGTCATAGGGAGGAGAGAGAGGACAAGGGAAGGACCTTTAGAGGGAAGGTGAAAGAATAGGTAAATAGGGGTATAGAAGCCTGTTTAGATTTATGTGAATGGGAGGATAGGGCAGAGATCCTTGGAGTGGGGTAGGCAAGTCAAAGGAGGGCAAGGTATTGTGTAAAAGTAAAGTAGAGGATGCAGAAGAGATAGGAAACAAGAGATATACACATACATAAAAATAAAGATCAGGAGTAGAAGAGTTTTGGGAATCTATATGGAACAGCTCTTCTTCTGATTTCAGGAAATTGTACCTGTTCACTGTCCCCCTCCCAACTTGGAAAGTCCCTAATCTTTCCTCCAATTTGAAATCAGATTACCTAATGCTGTATTGTTTCCTTTTAATTTAATGGCCTTATTTGATTGTTTATAATTTATAAAAAGTCTGTTTCCCTCTGTATTTGAGATCCAGCCCTAAGTTGAAGAAAGGAGCTGGTTCCAATTTGTTGAGCAACTGGCATGCATTGCTTAATAAGTCAATATGCTCAGTAGCTCAAACCTTTGTTTTCTTGTTCATTTGATCTTTTTACCTGCCACATACACACCCTTTAACAGGCTATTTCTGCTAGATTCTAGTATATAGAATAGTAGAAAGGAATATCACCAAAGGAGAAAAAATGGGGAACTATGATGATTCCTGGGTGGGACCTTTGATGAGAAATCTTCCCTGTTTATCATTGAGTTGGTGGCAGCAAAAAATTTAACTTGAGATCATTGACAGGAATGATGGAATTGATGGAATAAACCAGGCCCTTTAGGGGCCACCATTGAGCTGGGGTGGGGCTTATCTCTGATTATCCTTTTTGAAACAACAACTAGGATACTTAACAAAGGATATTGCTTTGACAGAGTCTTGTTGTTTTTGTTTGAAAAGGGATATTTTATAGCTGTAATTAATATGAAGTTCAATTATGAGAATCCTTTCCCTAATAGATATTACTTGCATAACACAGCTTTCGTACCTAGAGAGGCAAGAGCACTGAACATGGGGTTCTGAGATGGGTGTTCAAACCCTGTCCCTGACACTTGCTAGCTATATAAGCCTCAGGGGGTCAAATGGACTCAGTCTCAATTTCTTCATCTACAAAGTATACTACTTATAATTCTTTTTTTAAATTAATTTATTAGTTTAGTTTCAGTTAACAAGTTTCAATTCCATAGTTCCTTGATTTTCAAATTTCCTTTACTTCCCTCCCCCCTCTCCACACGACAGCATATAGTCCAGTATATGATCTGCAAATGCATTCATATTAGACATTATTCCGATTACAAAGGCGTATTGTACTAGGTGGGATGAAAGATGGTAAGGAAGAAATAAAACAAAACAATGAAAAGAACAAGATCATTTAGTTTGCTTCCATCAGGATTCAGGTTCAGTTCTTTCTAGTTATATCTCTGGATGGTGCATTTCTCACTTTCTTGAGTCTTTCAGGATTAACTTATATCACTGCATTGCTGAAAAGAGTCCAGTCTGTCATAGTTGGTCATCACAGATATGGTATGTCTGTGATTGTATACAGATTTCTTCTGATTCTACTCTTCTCGCTCAGCATCAGTTTGTATAAGTCTCTCCAGGTAATTACAAAACCCGTCACCTCCTCATTTCTTATAGCACAATAATATTCCATTACATTCATATACCAACTTGTTTAGCCATTCCTCAATTGGTGGGCACCCCTTTAGTTTCCAATTCTTTGCAACCACAAAAAGGGCTGCTATAAATATTTTTGTACATATGGGTCTTCCTCCCACTTCTATGATCTCTTTGGGATATAACCCTAGAAGTGGTATGGCTGGGTCAAAGGGTATGAAATTATTTATAATTCTTTGGACATAATTCCAGATTGCTCTCCAGAAGGGTTGGATAAGTTCACAACTCCACCAGCAATGTATTAGTGTTCCAATTTGTCCACATCCTCTCCAGCATTTGTCATTTTCTTGTTTTGTCATCTTAGCCAATCTGACTGGAAGGATGTGGTATCTCAGAGTTGTTTTGATTTGCATTTCTCTAATTAATAGTGATTTAGAGCATTTCTTCATATGCTTATAGATAGCTTTAATTTCTTTCTCTGAAAATTTCCTGTTCATATCCTTTGACCACTTATCAATTGGGGAATGACTTGTATTCATATAGATTTGGCTCAATTCTCTACAAATTTTAGAGATGAGTCCTTTATCAGAGACACAAGTTGTAAAAATTCTTTCCCAATTTCCCACCTCCCTCTTGATCGTGGTTACATTGGCTTTGTTTGTACAGAAGCTTTTCAATTTAATGTAATCAAAATTATCTATTTTGCATTTTATAATGCTCTCTAATTCTTGTTTGGTCCTAAAGTCTTCCCTTCTTCACAGATCTGTCAGGTAAA